>CABHPP010072014.1:0-15459 GCA_902168425.1 Peromyscus attwateri | reverse complement strand
GACTTAAGTTTTGTACGGTGACAGATATGGATCTATTTGCAGCCTTCTACACATTGATATCCAGTTGTGCCAGCACCATTTGTTGAAGATGCTTTCTTTTTTCCATTGCACAGTTTTGGCTTCTTTGTCAAAAATTATATGTTCATAGGTGTGCGGATTAATGTCAGGGTCTTCAATTCGATTCCATTGGTCCACATGTCGGTTTTTCTGCCAGTACCAAGCTGTTTTTATTACTGTAACTTTATAGTAGAGCTTGAGGTCAGGGATTGTGATGCCTCCAGAGGTTGTTTTATTGTACAGGATTCTTTTGGCTATTCTGGGTTTTTTGTTTTTCCATATGAAGTTGAGTATTATTCTTTCCAGGTCTGTGAAGAATTGTGTTGGTATTTTGATGGGGATTGCATTGAATCTGTAGATTGCTTTTGGTAAGATTGCCATTTTTACTATGTTAATCCTGCCTATCCATGAGCATGGGAGATCTTTCCATTTTCTGACATCTTCTTCAATTTCTTTTTTCAGGGACTTGAAGTTCTTGTTATATAGGTCCTTCACTTGCTTGGTTAGTGTTACCCCAAGGTATTTTATATCATTTGTGGCTATTGTAAAGGGTGATGTATCTCTGATTTCCTTCTCAAGCTGTTTGTCAATTGTATATAGGAGGGCTACTGATTTCTTTGAATTGATCTTGTATCCTGCTATGTTGCTGAAGGTGTTTATAAGCTGTATCAGTTCCTTGGTTGAATCTTTGCGGTCACTCATGTATACTATCATGTCATCTGCAAATAGGGAAAGCTTAACTTCTTCCTTTCCGATTTGTATCCCCTTAATCTCCTTATGTTGTTTTATTGCTCTGGCTAGAGCTTCAAGTACTATATTGAATAAGTATGGGGAGAGTGGACAGCCTTGCCTCGTTCCTGATTTTAGTGGAATCACTTTGAGTTTCTCTCCATTTAATTTGATATTGGCTGTTGGCTTGCTGTAAATTGCCTTTATTATGTTTAAGTATGTTCCCTGTATTCCTGATCGCTCCAAGACCTTTATCATGAAGGGGTGTTGGATTTTGTCAAATGCCTTTTCTGCATCTAGTGAGATGATCATGTGATTTTTTTCTTTGAGTTTGTTTATATGGTGTATTACATTGACGGACTTTTGTATGTTGAACCACTCTTGCATCCCTGGGATGAAGCCTACTTGATCATGGTGGATAATTGTTTTGATGTGTTCTTGGAGTCTGTTTGCCAGGATTTTACTGAGTATTTTTGCATCAATGTTCATGAGGGAGATCGGTCTGTTGTTTCTTTGTTGCATCCTTGTTTGGTTTAAGAATCAGGCTAATTGTAGCCTCATAGAAGGGGTTTGGTAATGTTCCTTCTGTTTATATTGTGTGGAACAATTTAAAGAGTATTGGTATTAACTCTTCTTTGAAGATCTGGTAGAATTCTGTGCTGAAACCATCTGGTCCTGGGCTTTTTTGGTTGAGAGACCTTTAATGACTAGTTCTATTTCCTTAGGGGTTATTGGACTATTTAAATAGTTTATCTGGTCTTGATTTAACTTAGGTATGTGGTACCTATCCAGAAAATTATCCATTTCTTTTAGATTTTCCAGTTTTGTGGAGTAGAGGTTTTTGAAGTATGATCTGATGATTCTCTGGATTTCCTCATTGTCTGTTGTTATGTCCCCCTTTTAATTTCTGATATTGTTAATTTGGATGTTCTCACTCTGTCTTTTGGTTAGTTTGGATAAGGGCTTGTCTATCTTGTTGATTTTCTCAAAGAACCAACTCTTTGTTTCATTAATTTTTTGTATTGTTCTCTTTGTTTTTATTTTATTGATTTCAGCTCTCACTTTGATGATTTCCTGGTGTCTATTCTTCCTAGGAGACTTTGCTTCTTCTTGTTCTAGACTTTTCAGGTGTGCTGTTAAGTCACTAGTGTGAGATTTCTCCAACTTCTTTATGTGGGCATTTAGTGCTATGAATTTCCCTCTTAGCACTGCTTTCATAGTGTCCCATAAGTTTGGGTATGTGGTGTCTTCATTTTCGTTGATCTCTAGGAATTCTTTAATTTCTTTCTTTATTTCTTCCCTAACCCATTGGTGATTCAGTTGAGCATTATTCAGTTTCCCTGAGATTGTAGGTTTTCTGTGGTTTTTGTTGTTGTTGAAATCTAACTTTGAACCATGATGGTCTGATAGAATGCAGGAGGTTATTCCAATTGTTTTGTATCTGTTGAGATTTGCTTTGTGGCCAAGTATGTGGTCGATTTTAGAGAAGGTTCCATGGAGTGCTGAGAAGAAGGTATATTCTTTTTTGTTAGGGTAGAATGTTCTGTAGATATTGATTAAGTTCATTTGAGTCATAACATCAGTTAAGTCCTTTATTTCTCTGTTAAGTTTCCATTCAGGAGATCTGTCCAGTGGTGAAAGTGGGGTATTGAATTCTCCCACTATTAATGTGTGGGGTTTTATATGTGGTTTAAGCTTTAGTAATGTTTCTTTTACATATGTGGGTGCCCTTGTGTTTGGGGCATAAATGTTCAGAATTGAAACTTCATCTTGGTGGATCTTTCCTGTGATGAGTATGTAATGCACTTGTTGATCTCTTTTGACTGATTTTAGTTTGAAGTCTATTTTGCTGGATATTAGGATGGCTACACACCCGCTTGCTTCTTAAAACCATTTGATTGGAAAGTCTTTTCCCAGCCTTTTATTCTTAGGTAGTGTCTATCTTTGAATTTGAGGTGTGTTTCTTGTATGCAGCAGAAAGGTAGGTCCTGCTTTCGTATCCATTCTGTAAGCCTGTGTCTTTTTATAGGTGAATTAAGTCCATTGATATTAAGGGATATTAATGACCAGTGATTGTTCATTCCTGTTATTTTTTGGTGGTAGTGTGTGTGTACTTCTCTTCTTTGGGGTTTACTGCTGTGGCATTATCTATTGCCTGTGTATTCAAGGATGTATCTGACTTCCTTAGGTTGGAATTTTCCTTCTAGTGCTTTCCGTAGGGCTGAGTTTGTGGGTAAGTATTAAATCTGGCTTTGTCTTGGAATGTCTTGTTTACTCCGTCAATGATGATTGAAAGTTTTACTGGGTATATTAGTCTAGGCTGGCATCCATGGTCTCTTAGTGTCTGCATTACATCTGTCCAGGTCCTTCTGGCTTTCAGAGTCTCCTTCGAGAAATCGGGTGTTATTCTGATGGGTTTGTGTTTATAAGTCACTTGGCATTTTCCTCTGCTGCTCTTAATATTCTTTCTTTATTCTGTACATTTAGTTGTTTAATTATTATGTGGTGAGGGGACTTTTTGGGGGGGTCTAGTCTTTTGGTGTTCTATAGGCTTCTTGTATCTTCATAGGCATTTCCTTCTTTAAGTTGGGAAAGTTTTCTTCTATGATCTTGTTGAATATATTTTCTGTGCCTTTGAGTTGGTATTCTTCTCCTTCCTCTATCCCTATTATTCGTAGGTTTGGTCTTTTCATGGTGTCCCAAATTTCTTGGACATTTTGGGTCATGATTTTGTTGGCTTTAGTGTTTTCTTTTACTGACGAATCTATTTCTTCTACCGTATCTTCAACGCCAGAGATCCTGTCTTCCATCTCTTGCATTCTGTTGGTTATACTTGCATCTGAAGTTCCCGTTCATTTACTCAGATTTTCTATTTCCAGCATTCCCTCTGTTTGTGTCTTCTTCATTTTTTCTATTTCCTTTTTCAGGTCTTGGACTGTTTCCTTCATCCGTTTCATTGCTTTTTTCATGATTTTCTTTCAGGGATTTATTGTTTTCTTCTGCTTTTTTTGTCCTTTCCTCTAGTTTTTTTTTTTATAGTGTTCTTCCCATTGTTTGTTTCTCTTTTCCTCAATTTCATTTTTGATTTCTTCTATATAAGACTCTAGCCTCTTCATAATGTTATTCATAAGGTTGCTTTCTTCTGCTTCTTCCATTTTGTGATGTTCAGGTCTAGCTGTTGGAGGAGGGCTAGGTTCTGGTGATGCTGTATTGCTCTTCATTTTGTTGTATGTACTTCTGCCTTGACACTGCCCATCTTCTTGTGGAATTGTTCTTGGTCTAATCAGCGCTCTTGGTCCAGAGAGAGCTGACAAATTCAGGAAGCCTCTCTCTAGTCCAAATGGAAGCTCTCTTGTCCAGATGGGAGCTCTGGGAAACTGGGGGCTGGTCTCAGGAAGTGGCTGGGGTCTCGGGCAGATGGGCATGGGGACAGGGCTTGGAGATTGCAGGGTCTGCCTGGGGTCTTGGAGAAGGGGAACCTTCCTGGTGGGGGTGGAGGGGATCCTGCCCGATGGCCAGAACCTGGGGCCAAGTTGGGCAGGTCTTTCCCAGAATGGCTGGTGCCCAGGGATGGGACTTAGGGGCAGTCCTCTTTGGGAATGAACCCGGGCACTCACCTCTTCTCCAGATGAGAGGTCCAGGGCCACATTAAATTTCTTATTAAAGTCAGAGCTCTAAAAAAAAAAAAAAGGTATTAGGTGAGTAGTAGTACATATCTATACTGAGACTGGATCTGGAGAGGATAGATGTACCCAAATAACTGATTAAAGTTGGGCAAAGGGAACAGAGTTATAATGTGGCTCTATGAAAACCATAGAGGTCTTTTGATTATAATTGTTTCTAGAATATAGATAGTGGATAAATTCTAGCATAAGGATTAGTTGAGATAAGTTTTTATTAATATGTTTTAAGACATTAATTCCTCTAATCCTTTTTTACACTTATTTATTTGTTTGAGGTCATATGGGGGTACACATGTGTCATATCACGTGTGTGGAAGTAACAAAAATATTGAAAAAGTTTGTTCTCTCCTTCCACTATGTGAGTTCCAGGATCAAACTCACGTTGTTAGGCCCAATACGAAGTGCCTTTATTTACTGAGCCATATTATTAGTCTAATAAGGGAGGTGGGAACATGGAGGAAAGATGGGGAGGGAGATCAATGAAAGAGATAGCTTATCAAAGTGTACCTTGAAGGGGATAGGGAGAAAGATGCAGCTAGGAAAAACCCCAAGAACTCACAATATTGTCCCCAGCTAAGGCTCATAGCAATGGTAGAGAGGGTGATTGAGCTAGCCTTCCCCTACACTCAGATTGGTGTCTACTCTAATTATCATCATAGAATCTATGCCCAGTAACTGATGGAAGTAGATGCAGAGACCCACAGCCAAGCACTTGGCCAAAATCCTGGAGTTCAAATGAAGAGAGGGAGAAAGAGTTGTAAGAGCAGGGAGATGGGGGTGCGGTTAGAATCATGATGGGAAAAACCACAGAAATAGCTGACCCAAGCTAATGGGAGCTCATGGACTCTGGACTGACAGCTGGGGAGCCTGCATAGGACCACACTAGGCCCTCTGAATGTGGGTGAAAGTTGTGTGGCTTGATGTGTTTGTGGGTCCTCTGGCAATAGAATCAGGACTTATCCCAGGTACATGAACTGGCTTTTTAGACTCCATTCCCTAAGGTGCGATGCCTTACTCAGCCTTAATGCAGCAGGGAGGGGCTAGGTCTATCCCCAACATGGTATGACAGCCTGTGTTGACTATCCAAGGAAGGCCTTACCCTCTATGATGAGGGGATGGGGGTGAGATGGGGATAAGTGTGTGTGGGGGGGGGGACAGAGGAAGATGAGTGAGGGGGAATAGGGGTTGGCATGAAAAAGGAAAGAAATTTTTTAAAATAAAATACTATATTTAAAAAAATAGAAAGTCAAATTTTCTAGGTGAAAAAAATTGAATGCTTTTTGGTCAAACATTTGTATATATAATACTAAATATTATGTGTGTATGTATAAACATAAAAAGAAACGCGGAGTCTTTCTCTTCATTGTTTTGTTAGACTAATTGCCTTATAGCTATTTATCTGTGGTTTCATTGCACATATAATTATGAAAGTATACATTTTCTTGTTCTTCAAGAACATTTCTTGTTCTTTTTTATTAGTCTAAGAATTAGTCAATGTCACCTAAATGTTTAGAGTTGGAAAATATTTGCAGTATTCTTCTTCTATATTATTATACTTTTATACCTTGTTTACATCTTCATTTAGTTCTCTTATTTAAGGAATTTCTCTCTTCTCTGAATAAATCTGCTAGAGAATTATAAATTTTCAATCTTTTATATAATCAATTTCACTATTAAGATATTCTCTCAAGTCAGTGTTTATTTCTCTTTTGATATGATACTCTCATGTTGTATGTTATTTAAACATGTCCCGTTATGATTCTGCCATTAATATTTTCTGTATGTGATAGTTCATGATAGAATATTTCTTTGAGGATTGTATGCATTTATATGATTAAATTTGTTTATTTTGAGTTCATTTTTATTATATTTAAATTTTTGTTTTCCACTCATGATTGAGTTGAGGAATTATTCCTTCAGATGTTTTCTTTTCTTCTGTTTGGTATCAGAGGTTTTCCATTAAATCAGCACCTATGTTCTTGGCTTGAAAAACAAACAGTGAACGTAAAGTTAGGCTGCAAACTCCTTCTTCTAATAGGTAGTCTGTGCAAGTTCAAATGCGTTTGTGGTGATACTTTGTACTCTGACAAATAAAGCTTGCCTGGAGATCAGAGTGTGTAGCTAGCCACTAGTTAACCATAGAGGCCAGGCAGTGTTGGCATGTACCATTAATCCCAGCACTTGGTAGGAGGAAACAAGAAGTGATATGGCTGGGCAGAGAGATAAAGTAATAAGGTGGGGTGGAGACAGGAGCTTTGTCCTTTCTGTCTGAGGATTCAGCAGAGGTAAGAAGTCTCTCTAGTGGCTGGTTCCTTTATTTCTATGATCTTTCAGCATTTACCCTGATATCTGACTCCAAATTTTTATTAAGATCAATTAGAATTAGCACTACATAGGTTTTAGGTTGTCCCTAAAGATAATTGGTAAGGATAAACAGTTCTTGACTGCTTCAAGTGATATTTTGCTTTTGTTTTCATACCAATTCTTCCCTCCTGTAAGTGTATAGTATATATTTTCCTAGCTTGCTTTTCAGTTTCCAGTAGGTTCTCCTCAGATCTTTGCCTATCAAGGTGTTTTCAGGAATCAAAGTTACTCTGTAGCTATCCCAGATAATGTGGCACCTTCAAGGCTAAGTTACTCTTGGCTTTATTTTATGTCTAGTTACAAATGGTTACTCTAATTTTTTTACAGGTCATCCACTGAGATTGTTTCATGGATGTCAATATCATGAAATAATCCTGGAGGGACATTTTTTAAAAAAAAATATTTAATAAGCTTTTTTTAAAAAAAATTCGAATTATATTTACATTTTCAAATTTTTTATTTATTCTTCAATTACATATTCACCCTGACTGCAGTTTCCCCTACCTCCTCTCCTCCCAATCCTCCTTTCTACTTCCCTTGTCCCCCAGATCCACTCCTCCTCTGTTTCCCTTCAGAAAAAGGTCAGGCCTCCCAGGGATATCAATCAAACATGGAGTACCAAGTTGCAATAAGACTAGGCACAACCCCTCCTATTAAGGCTGGACAAGGCAACCCAGTAGGAGGAAACGGTTCCCAAAGGCAGGCAAAAAAGCCAGAGACAGACCCCACAGAGAAAAAATAGCTACTTTGTGCTTTGATTTCTTTTTGAATCTCCTCTGTTTTTCCAGATAGTCCATTACACGGTAATTTTTTAATAATTCATTTTTATTTAAGACATTTTTTATTCATTTTACATACCAACCACTCTGTCATCACTCCACCCACTCTGCTCAGCCTTTCCCCCAATCCACCCCCCACCCCCTCCTCCAAAAGGGTAAGGTCTCCCATGAGGAGTCAGCAAAGCCTGGTACATTCAGTTGAAGCAGACCCAAGCCCTATCCCCTGCATCAAGGCTGTGCAAGAAATCCCACCAAAGGTAAAGGGCTCCTAAAAGCCAGCTTATGCACGAGGGATATTTTTATACTACTGGGAAGATGGTTATTATTATCATTTTGACTTTCCTGTTCATTCTGTCCTCCAAATGATATTTTCCCCTCTCCTGGACTAGTCAGTCTCTTATCCATCTGATTAATGTTTTTCTCTGTCTCTTAAAATGAATCTGGCATTCTCAGCTCTCTGGATGTCTTTGTTTTCTTTTCATGTTTATGAACGTGGACTACATCAATCCAGTGCAAGAAGCATCTTCAGATCTGCCACTAAGGAGTATACATATCTTTTTTGAAAATGTGTGTGTGTGTGTGTGTATGTGTGTGTGTGTGTGTGTGTGTGTGTGTGTTTGTGTGTTTGTGTGTGTGTGTAATAGAAAGGGAAGCTTACTTCACTCTTAGGCAAGTATTTGAATTGGGCTTCACTTTATTTTATATATTTCATAATATAGAGTTCAGTCATTAACATCTGTGGGTGAGAACTGCTTACAAATGCCATTACATAACCTGGAAAGCCTTCACTTTATATTTTATATATTGTTCGATGTTGCTTGTGTATTTATTTTATACTCAGTTTTTAAGTTACCAATCTTAAGCTTTGCACCATTTCTGATCATAGTTCCCATACTTCCTAATACCAAGTTAAAAAACTGCTTACAGTTCTGTTTGGAAGCACCAATACCATGGGTGGAGTACATTTGCTGTGTGGTTTCTGGGTTAGAAAATCTTCCAGTTTGGCTTATGCCTTCTATCCCCTTATTTCACTCCCACACTGTTACCATTTTGTTTTCTGGCTTCTTCTTATTTGTTATCGTGTTTGTAGGTGGGGAAAGGATGGGATTTAATCAGTTATTGGAGCAAAATCTAGGCTCTGGCATCCCCAATATTCTAGGTTCAATGTATTGCCAGCAAAACAATTAAAGAGAGGAGTCATGGTGAAAATCAGAGAGATTTAGTCATTTTGATCACTTTGGGAAGAGGGACAGACAATGGGGATCCAGTATCCACCTCCCAAGATATTTTTTTCAGAGCACTGACGTCGGGGCAAAGGGCAGCAGGAGTGTTCAGCAGAGAAGTCCTGGTATAGGTGTGTTCTCTGTAACCATACTCTCAGTTTTGGTTCTGCAAGGTTGCCTAAAAAAACATTATTTTGTGCTTGAGAGCACAAGACAGTTCTCAGAAGATGATCAACTTTGTTCTAGCACTTGTGCACGGTTAGATACCTTTATGTTGTTGTCATGAAACACTATGAGCAATTAACTAGTTGGAGAAAGAGTTCATTTAGGCTTATGGTACAAGAGTTACACTTGTGTGTGCTGACAGGTACAGCATATAACATGGAAACAAGTGGCTGGCATGGTAGCCGGAGCAACAAGCTGAGAGCTTACTACTTGCACCTTAGGTATGAAATAGAGAAGAGCAAACCAGACATAGGAAAGGCTTTGTACTTTCTAACTGATCCCTAGTGATGATGTTCCTCCAGCAAAGCCATACCATCTATGTTTCCCAAAAGAACACCACCAACAGGGGATCATGTACTTAAATGCCTAAGATCATTGGGGGTCGGGGCACTTCTTATTCAAACATTTAAATATACGCATGCAAATATACAGTACTTATTTTTAGTAGGACACCATGAAAATTGCTCCATTTTTCTCATTTGATTTTCAGGAAATAGCCAGAGTCGGGCAGTAAGATACTATTTATAAGAAGGCAAAAAATGAGGTTTCTGAGATGTTACAGGCATTTTTGTAAAGTGTCAAAATTAGAATGCTTTCTAGAAATGGAATTTTCAAAGGGGAATATGTATATCACAGTAAACCATGCTACATTGTCACATGAGTGCCTAATGAACAAGTTAATGTTAATGATTGAATACTGTGCAAAAAATTGTTATCCACATGGGGACAGCTAGAACCTCTTCAACTCCACTTAGTCAGAGAAGAAAAAAACAAACATTTATTTGGTAATTTGAAATTATTAAGTAAAGTATAAACAGGGTATATTCATGTAGGTCCTTATTTTGGTTGAAGTAAAAATGGAGTACCAATCCTTAAAAGTATTTCTGGAGTATTAGATATTAGATTTTTTTTTAAAGTAAGTTGTTGCATGTAGTAAAGACACAAGAATAATTTTTTTTTGAGACAGGGTTTCTCTATGTAGCTTTGGAGCCTGTCCTGGAACTCCATTTGTACACCAGGCTGACCTCGAACTCACAGAGATCTGCCTAGCTCTGCCTCTCAAGTGCTGGGATTAAAGGCGTGCGCCACCACCACCTGGCTACAAGAATAACTTTTCATTTAGAAAAACTTGATTTCAAATCAGTGCTATCTTAAAAGTCCCCAACTTGTTGCTCCTCCAGAAATTGTATCTAACACCATCTTACCTTGCTAGAGACCTTGAAATAATCAAATCCATCAATATTGGGTTGGCATTTAATAAGCACCTGGGATGATATTTAAGAAGGAAAAAGAGGAGAAGAGCAAGAGAGAAAGATAGGAAGGTAAAGGACAAGAAAATGAGAGAGGGGTAGAAGAGAGAGAAGGGTGGTTATATGATTTAACTATATTGCCATCTGAAGTATGTATTTTAAATATGGATAATCAGAAGTTATTTAATAAACATCTATCAATTGTTATTACCAAATAAAATGAATGCTTCAATGTACTTAAGTTCTTCTGGGATGTACAGTCAATACATGTCTCTATAGGCTATATTGGTAAATGACAATTTAATAAAATGAAATGCTATAATTTTAATATTGTTTTGCATATAACAATTTATGGAGTTGGAAATCAACATTACTTCGTTTTTTTCTTTTTTTTTGTGTGGTTTTTTCGAGACAGGGTTTCTCTGTGTAGCTTTGTGCCTTTCCTGGAACTCACTTGGTAGCCCAGGCTGGCCTCGAACTCACAGAGATCCGCCTGCCTCTGCCTCCCGAGTGCTGGGATTAAAGTCGTGCGCCACCACTGCCTGGTCTTCCTTTTTTTCTAATAGATATTTTCATTCCCAGGACAACAACACTTCAAACATGGTCACGTGATATTTTTCTGATTGCTTTCCTTGTCGATAATCCATCTTTTATGGCTGCACCTACTCTATTGCTAAACTTAGAAAGTTTCTTTTTCATATTGAATTCATATTGAATTGTATATGTCTTTTCATAATGTGCACTAATCATTCTTGGTTCTCTTCTTGTACACCAATAAAAAAGTAATAAATGTTTATTTCAAAAAATATTGAGGACTAAGAAAGAATTCTAAATGTAACAGCTTTGAATTGATATTATATTTTTGCTTGTTGTTTTTATGTGAGAGATTTGGGGATTCCCTGCTTTCATCCTTTGCCTCTTAAGTATCTTTTGGGACTGGGGAGCAGATGATGAATAAGTCTGGAAGGCCAGATTTGAGGTCATTTTTGAAGATGAGTGGAACTTTCTACCTCAACATCTATGTGACTTCTCTTGCATCTTAACCTCAAGGTAGAGTTAGACTTCTCATATGACATCATAAAATAGAAAAATTGCATGGACTGTTTTGGCATAACATTTAACAGCATTCTACTGCTTTCTGTTGGTAAAAATAGTCACCAATTTCCATTAGAATTCTAAAGAGGGATATAAAGTTCACATGTGATTTTGTGTGTGTGTGTGTCTATACATGTTCTCTGTGTATATGTGCACGTATACACATGAAAACAAGCATTTTGAGGACAGAGATTGATGTTAAGTATCATATTCCATTGCTTCTCCACTTTGGTTTTTGACACAGAGTCTCCCATTAAACTTGGTCTTCGTCCAGTTGGCTAGAGTAGCTTCATAATGAGCCACATGCATCATTCTGTCTCTGTCTCCCCAGATCCAGAGTTTGAGGTAAAAATCACTATGTGGGTTTTTTTTATAAGAATACTGGGGATTCAAATTCAGGTCATCAGGTATGTGCAGCAGATACTTTACCAGTGAAGCCCTCTTTCCAGCCCCTAGACATTGCTCTTATTTCCCACAACATAATATGTTTATTAATTATTTGAGAATTTTGTACAATACAGCCCTATCAAACTCATTACCCATTCCTCCTAGGTCTAATCTCTCACCCTTGTGCCACCCCCCCAAAAAAATTAAAGACACTAAGCCCAATTTGTGTTGCCCATATACTTAATGGAGCATGATCAAACTCCCAATGGCCAACCCTTTAAAAAAACTGAGACATTTCTCTTGATAAGAGGAGCAGTAAAAACTCTACAGGGGAAGCATGCAGTAATATTCTCTATTGAACCTTTCAGCAGGCCTTTGCCTGAAGGACATGAGCCCCAGATGGAACAGACAAAGCTCTGTATGTGGCAAGAAGGTTTAATAAACAAACATTTCCCACTATATTTTAAGTTTTTGATAACTTTATACATGAGTAATACATTACTCTTGCCCCTACCACCCCTCCAATTCCTCCAGTGTCACCCCACCCACTCCCAAATTCATGACCTCCTCTTCTTTAATTATTGTTACATATATATACAACATACTGATTAAATTCCAAGTTGAAATCTGAGAGCCAGAGTTAGCTGAATACTGTCCTGTAGGGATGAGTCATTTCCTGTTTCTGGGATTCCGGAGAGATAAAGTCATAGTTCTTATCCACATTTTTTTTCTATTTAAATAAAATCTTCAGAGACAATTTATAATATTATGGCATTGTTCACCAAATGCGTGACATTCAAAAACCTGCTTTGAATCTCCACAGTGTTAAGAACATTGTGGTGGTTAATACTGATTGTCAGTTTAACAAGACCTAGAATATACCTAGGAGACAAAATTCTAAGGGTGCCTGTGAAGGAGTTTCTAGATTGTGTTGAGGGGGTGGGGTGGGAGAGCAGTCCTAACTAGGGACAGCACTGTTCCATCAGCAGGGGACCTGGGATGAGTGAAAAGGAGAAGAGAAGCAGTGTCCCAGCACTGCTACCTGTGTGTGCCTTGGCTTACTCACTGCCTCAGACTCCTGCTGCGTCGACTCTCCCACCCAGATGGACTTCATCTCCTGGAAGTGGGAGGTAGAACTGACCTTTCCTTTTGTAAGTGGCTGTTGTTGGGGATTTTGTCACGGCAGTGAGATGAGTAACTAATGAAATTATGTATAACACCACAAGACTGGCAGGATAGAGAGACACTGACTCCCTTTTCTAATGATAAATGATAAATACACAGACCAATCACAAACACTTCCAGCATTTTTCATAGAGTTTACAGGTAGGTGATCATTTCTGTGGTAGCAGGATATCGTGTGGTGGGGTGCTGGATAGAATTTTATATTGCGCAGAATTTAGGAATCCAGCAAGCAATCCTAGAAACATTCGTGTCCTAGACCATAAAGTAATCACTACTGTTACTGTGTGACAGGGGTGACTGACAGCTCTGGCATCTGCATTCCTGATCTCCTGGGGATATTATTATGGCCCAACTGCCATTTATAGAGGGTGCCTTATAGTGTTGATTTGCCATTAGAATCTGAAAAATATGTTGACTTGGTTTAAGTGACAGTTATACATAAAATAAATGTAGATTTTTTACAAATTATCAAAGATTTATATCCTGTCCATTCTTATAGTGTTTAGAACAGAATGTACATATTTTTTATAATAAAAATAAACAGAAATGAATCAATACAAAGGAATGATAACAATACAGATAGAATAAAGAACAAGCCACTAGATTAAACATAGAGGCTAGACAGTGGTGGCACACACCTTTAATCCTAGCACTACGGAGGCAGAAATTTGTTTGGATCTCTGTGACTTCAAAGGAACCCTGGACTGTGTGAGATTGACTTAGTCTAGGAGAGGAACAGAGTCAGGGAGTGGTGGCACATGCCTTTAATCCCATCACTTGAGATCTCATGCCTTGGCTTGGGAAGCACACATGCCTTTAATCCCAGGAAGTGATGGCTGGGTGGAGAAAGATATATAAGGTGTGCGGAGACAGGAACTAAAGGCTTTTTGGCAGAAACATCCCTTTCAACTAGAGGGTTTTTTGGCTGGAGCCTTTTGGGTGAGGACTCAGAGGATTTCAGACAGAGGATTCCTGGAGTTGGTGAGGTGAGACATGGCAGTGCCTTGTTCCTTTGTCTTGCTGATCTTTCAGCATTTACCCAAGTATCTGGCTCCAGTTTTTTTCATTATAAGACCTTTAGAAATTCATGTTAGATCAATGGAAAAAATGAAGGGAGAAAGGAAAAAATCCCCAATTGGCTCCTGATTGCTATTAGAACTATTTGTAAACTCTTTTGCCTTCAATTTCCTTGAAAAATTTCTTTCCCCCTGAAACTATTTATCTTTTGACTTCACAATGAGAAAATTTTGTTCTAAGTTCCCTGCCCACATTTCCTTCTCTATTTATTCAAATGCAACTTTAAATCTCCACAATAAAGCCCTATTTTAATCAAATACTTATGTGACCCACCTGTTTAAGAATGATGGGCCCCTTCTTCTTCCATTGTTCCTTTAAACTATGGACTCCGATTTAGTTATTTTTGTACAATCTTTGGGAAAGAGTAGTTAGGACACTTCTCTTCTGTATGGTTGATAGATTTCCAAGGAAGCTGAAGGTCAGACTTTCCTGTGATTCACTTATTATTAAATGATGGTTTAATTAAAATAAAAATTGGCAGCGTGTTATTTAAAATAAATCTACAGCTCAATCAGATTCAGTGTTCATCTTTGGGGACCTTTGTCCTGAAACATCTTGTGAGTTAAAAAAAAAGTAAAAGCAAAGTCAAATAAAATGTTGTGAATGGATCCTTGTTCCCCCTCCTTCCCCAAGCTCCACCTGACTGCCTGTGTGGGCTTCTGCTCCCATGAGCATACAAGATGCCTTCCCATCCTGGGACTGGGGAATCAGTCTTAGTATTTGCCAGTTCTAGCCATGCATCTCAGTAGGCCACACAGCAGTGAGTCTCACCAGGGACTTGCTATGTCATGTGCTGCATGTGGAATATAAACATCTGTCTAGATGGAAACAGACCACACTCACTTCCTTTATGCCCTTCATTAACTTTCTGAGGTAGAGTTGATTATCCTGGAAGCTTTGGTTAATGTAAATATTGCACATGGTGATTTCACTTATATGGAGTGTAACATAATATGCCCACTTTGAGACTATGATGCTAACACTTCCAGTCAGTCCATGGACATGAATCTAAGTCTGTGGTTTACTAATGTCTGTGACTCTGTGTTTGGTGTTCTAGTCAGTAACTGGGGAGAAAGAGGGAAGATGCATGGGCACGTATCAGAATGGTTCCTTTCTTCAACTCACTTCATAAATAGGCAATGACTTATGAATGGACGTGGCAGCAAGGACAATGCCTTAAAAAAAGAGAAACCATGGGAGGTTTGAAGGAGGAAGGCCTTAGAACTGACTTGGAAAAAAAGTAGAAGTAACTCCATATTTGACCCTATATGAGTCTTAAGAGGTAAGAAAATGAAATCCCTCTTCTCCAAAGGTATGTCTTCATCAAATAATCATGACATTGGAAATAAGTTCCCAGAAGTGTGTGTGTGTGTGTGTGTGTGTGTGTGTGTGTGTGTGTGTGTGT
>CABHPP010072005.1:11416-21453 GCA_902168425.1 Peromyscus attwateri | reverse complement strand
TGGATGCTGTTGTGTCTACATGGTGTGAGTGACTTTCCACGGCACCACGCCGCCACCTGCCACATCTGCATGGTGTGTCTCCCTCACCCATGGGGCACCTTGGCCCAACCCGCCAAGGCCTCCCGAACACTGTGTCATGACACTGGCTTTAGGCTTAATCTTGAAAACACACAGGAGGCTAAATAATGCTTTTCATTGTAAATGAATTACATTTGAACTTAGCATGGCTGCAAGCATAGTTCTGAGAACATTAAAGAATTAATTATTGTGCCAGGAGGCGGTGGTGCACACTTTTAATCCCAGCCCCTTGGGAAGTAGAGGCAGGCCAATCTCTGTGAGTTCAAGGTCAACCTGATCTACAGAGAGAGAGTTCCAAGACAGCCAGGGCTACACAGTGAAACCCTATCTCAAAAAATCCAAAAGAATTTGATTATTTACCAGGTGACTGAGTATTAACTCATATGTATCAATTTACAACAAGTTAGTAGCTTTTATAAGATTAGGATTTTACCGCTTTATCTCTGTTAAGTTTGAGCCTTAATTTTGGTTGAAGATTTAATTGGAGATCTTTTAGCATCAAAATAAAGCTTTAAACCATAAATCCAGTCCGCAGAGACTGGGAACTTTCCCGGTCCTTTTATAGTGGACCATTACAGAATACTACAGCTTCTTATACGGCTCAGTTTATCCATATAGCTAAACCTCAACAAAGTTAGCAAAGACAAAGAGGCTAGACATATATTGCTGTGAACATGAGTAGACTAGGAATTTATAAATTTTATTTATTTATTTTTTGTTATTTTGAGACAGGGTTTCTCCGTGTAGCTTTGCGCCTTTCCTGGAACTCACTCTGTAGCCCAGGCTGGCCTCGAACTCACAGAAATCCGCCTGGCTCTGCCTCCCGAGTGCTGGGATTAAAGGCGTGTGCCACCACCGCCCGGCAAATTTATAAATTTTATTTATCAAACCTATCTATGTTGTTCTTTATTTAAAATTTTCTAGGCTGGGTGGTGGTGGCGCACGCCTTTAATCCCAGCACTCGGGAGGCAGAGGCAGGCGGATCTCTGTGAGTTTGAGGCCAGCCTGGGCTACAGAGTGAGTTCCAGGACAGGCTACAAAGCTACATGGAGAAACCCTGTCTCGAAAAACCAAAAAAATAAAATAAAATAAAAATAAAAAAATAAAATAAAATAAAATTTTCTAGAAGCATGGTGT
The DNA here is from genome assembly GCA_902168425.1 of Peromyscus attwateri. Lineage (NCBI taxonomy): Eukaryota > Metazoa > Chordata > Mammalia > Rodentia > Cricetidae > Peromyscus > Peromyscus attwateri. Next base: position 20,238 of record CABHPP010072005.1, on the reverse strand, counting down.
TGAACCCAGTTGGCAAAGGCATAAGTAGTCAGACACATATCTCTATATCAGTTTGTGTTAACCTGAGTACACCTTAGGTAAGGAGAGACACTGTATAGGCTCTTTGCCAGACTGCTCAGGTCATTGTCTTGCTTCATCATAAGATAGGGATATCCCAGTTTCTGATGTTTAGTGTTTGTTGCTCATAGCTGTGACCCTAACTCTTTAGCCATATATTTATTTATTTATTTATTTGATTTTCAAGATAGGGTTTCTCTGTGTAACAGCCCTGGCTGTCCTGGAACTCTCTTTGTAGACCAGGCTGGCCTTGAACTTCCAGAGAGCTGCCTGCCTCTGCCTTAGTGCTGGGATTAAAGGTGTGTGCCACCACTGCCTGGCTATTTTTTAAGATTACATATTACTAAAGATATAATATAAAACATTTTATGAACTTAAAATATTCTCGGCTGGTGGGATTAACAAAGTGTGTATGTTAATATTCTGATCCCACCCCTAGGGCCACCCGGTGTCCTGACGTAAAAGCCTCTTCTTTTTTTTTTTTGGTTTTTTTTCGAGAGAGGGTTTCTCTATATAGCTTTTCGCCTTTCCTGGAACTTGCTTTGGAGACCAGGCTGGCCTCGAACTCACAGAGATCTGCCTGGCTCTGCCTCCCGAATGCTGGGATTAAAGACGTGTGCCACCACCGCCCGGCCCTTTTTTTATTATTAAATCTTTTTATTCATTTTACATACCAATCACAGACCCCCCTCTTCCTTCCTCCCTCCCTTCCAGCTTTCCCCTTCAACCCACCTCCCATTCCCTCCTACAAGAAGGTAAGGCCTTCCATGGGGAGTCAGCAGAGTCTGGTACATTCAGTAGAAGCAGGTCCAAGCCCCCCGCCCCCTGCCTCAAGGTTGTGCAAGGTGTCCCACCATAGGTAGTGGGCTCCAAAAAGCCAGGTCATGCATCGGAGATGGATCCTGATCCTACTGCCAGGGGGCCCCTTAAGCAGATCATGCTGTACAACTGTCTTGCTTATGCAGAGGGCCTAGTCTAGTCCCATGGAGGCTCCACAGGTGTTGGTCTAAAGATCATGAGTTCCCACTAGTTTGGTTTGGTTGTCTCTGTATGTTTCCCCATCATGAACTTGATGCCCCTTGCTCATAGAAGCCCTCTTCTCTCTCTTCAACTGGACTTCTGGAGCTCTGCCTGGTGTTTGGCTGTGGATCTCTGCATCTGCTTCCATCAGTTACTGGAGAAAGGCTCTCTGATGACAGTTAGGGTATCCACCAATCTGATTACCGGAGTAAGCCAGTTCAGGCACCCTCTCCACTATTGCTAGTAGTCTAAGCTGGGGTCATCCTTGTGGATTCCTGGGAACTTCCCTAGCACCAGGTTTCTCCCTATCCCCATGATGTCTCCCTCTATCATGGTATCTCTTCCATTGCTCTCCCACTCCATCCTGTTCCTGCATGTTCTCATCCCCCCCATCCCCTCCCCCCCATTGCCCCCCCCCCATCCCCAGTTTACTCATGGAGATCTCATCTATTTCCCCTTCCCAGGGCAATCCAGGAGTCCCTCTTTGGGTCCTCCTTGCTAGCTAGCTTTCTGGAGCTGTAAGTTGTAGTTTGGTTATCCTTTGCTTTACATCTAGTATCTACTTATGAGCCTCTTCTTAAGGAAAAACTCCACCCATTTCTTTCTGTCTCCCTCCACTCCCATGAGGTGTGCATCCCTTGACCCCCACCTCTGTCTCCCTCTTTCTGTCTTTTTTCTGTGCCTCTTCATCTCTCTATTATAATAAACTCTTCACGTGGATGCATCGTCTGGGTTGTGTATCACTGGCCATCGCCATGCCCGCCAGCCTGCCTCCGCTGCTGCATCTGTGCAGCACGCCACACCAGCATGGTTCCCTGTACACCCAGGATACCCTCTGCCCTCCCCCCCCAATAATATATCATAACAGTGCGCACCCATGCACACACATACATGCAACAGTAACCACCAAGACTGAAAGGTGAAGAGGAGATGAAAGGTAAGCTGTGCAAGAGTCACAAAATATGTAGGACACGTATAATAGGAGTACAAGGAAGAAAGAGACCCTCACAGAACAAAGGGGCATCATTCAGGGGTGGGATGAAGGAACTCCTCCCCTTAGAACAAGGGCAAGAGCACAAACTGCCCCCAGAAACCACTCACAGAGTGCGGTGAAGTAGCTAAAATGCCATAGGCAGTAAAATCTTATCCTTGAAACAAAGAAGACATATTTTCTCAGACAAACAAAAATTGAATTGGTCCTTGGTAGAGCCTTTGGGGAAAGAGCAGCTTTCTCTCGTAACTCAGCTGCCAGATGGGTCAGAGATGGTGGCCTCATTCAGCAAAGTTCCAGCCACGGTAGCATGATGTGTTCATTTTAAATGTGGACGTGCCAGAACCTGGAGTCATCTGATCACCTGGCCTCAGCTGAGGGATTGTTTCCTTCAGCTTGGCCTGTGGGCTTGTCTGTGGGGCGTTGTCTTGATGGCTGCGGTGATTTGAAATAGAATGGCCCCCATAGACTCAATGTTTGGCCATAGGGAGTGGCAGTGTTAGGAGGTGTGGCCTTGTAAGAGTAGGTGTGGCTTCGTTGGAGGAGTGTGTCACTAGGGGGTGGGCTTTGAGGTCTCAGAAGCTCAAGCCACGCCCAGTGTGGCATTCTCTTCCTGCTGCCTGCTGATCCGGATGTAGAACTCTCAGCACCGTGTCTGCCTGCACCCTGCCATGTCCCACCATAAGGACGAAATCTCTGAAACTGTCAGCTACCCCAATTAAACGTTTTCCTTTCTAAGAGTTGCGTGGTCGTGGTGTTTCTTCACAGCAATAGAAATCCTGACTACGCCGATTGCCTTAATCCATATGGGGAAACCCAACCCAAATTTGGGCAGTACCTTTTGAAGGCAGACCAACTATAGGGCAGGGATGGAAGATGATTGGCTTTTCCTATCAATATCGAGTTATTTACTGCTGATGAGTTCTTTGACATCAGAATCAACTTTTCTGAGCTTTCAACATAGACTAGAGTGGCTCTCCAGAAACCTCCAGGCCTTCCATGCCAGGCTGGGACTGCCTAGGCACTCAGCCTCACGGATTGAGCAACTGCAGGGCTGTCAGCCTCTAGGATGTGAGACAGCCATTGTTGGACTACGCCTGTGGAGGTATCCAGCCTCAGGAACCTAGCAACTGTGGATTCTTGACATTCCAGGTGTGAGTCAGCTACTGTTGGGACCATTTTGACTGTATTTCCTAAACCAATTTTTGTTTTGTTTTGTTTTGCAAGACAGGGTTTCTCTGTGTAGCTTTGCGCCTTTCCTGGAACTCACTCTGTAGACCAGGCTGGCCTCGAACTCACAGAGATCCGCCTGGCTCTGCCTCCCGAGTGCTGGGATTAAAGGCATGCGCCACCACCTCCCGGCCTTCTTAAACCAATTTAAGAGATCCTTTTAATACACACACACACACACACACACACACACACACACACACACACACAACCAGTTCCTCTAGAGAACCCACACATGACACTGTCAAATGTGTTGTTCTAGGTTTTTCCACACCTTTACTGTAGATTCAAGGACCTCAAACCCCGAAGGTGGAGTGCAGACCTACCCAGAGGAAATCTTGCTGGCAGGACCAATACAAGGCCTGAAGCACAGGGCACCTCTGCATTTAAGACACGAGAGGGACCTAGCTAGCCTGCTCTGCCACCAGCCCTGTGAATGGCAAAGAACTAGAGCCGCCAGGTAAAGAGGTGTCCCATATCCTGAGCTAAATAAAGATATGGGGCTTGGAAATCAGAAGCTGTAACAGGCGGTCCAGAGCTCACCATTCTTGACTGCTGCTGCTTTCTTAGTCAAAGAAAGAGACACTGGACCCCAGGACAGAACCCCCAGACTTGTAAACACAGCAGGGAAATTTGAATCTCTGCTGCCAGACTGGGAGATAAAGAAAGTGGGGGTGGTAGAGCCACCAGGCTGAGGAGCTGGGGGACCAAGGGACACCGCTGGGCAGAGCTGATGCTGTAGGGCCTTGGCATATTGCCACGCCACCTGACAATGTTGCCACCACCTGACCAGTGTCAAGCACACCAGGGACGGCCCCCTGTTGGGAGGCAAGCCTGGCATCTCCGGGAAGCAGAAAACGCAGGAGAAGGAATCTAAAAAGGAATCAGGTCCAAATGTCACTCTGGAAAAACGACGGACCAGAAGGTGCTATACATCTTCCATGTGGGATGAGACTCGAAGCCGGCATCTGGGTAGTGCCACCCAAAGTTCCTCACTGAGCCCCAACCCCCTCCCAACCCCTTCGCCCCAAGTCTATAACACCACCACCTGATTAGAGAATAGTTAAAAAATAAACAGCTTTATTGGTGACCCAAGGGAGCTAAGGTCTCCAATCCATCCCTCGCTCCCCAAGGTGTCAATTGTAAAGGCCTTCTCCAGTAGGAAGGCCAATCACATGATTTGTGAGAGTTCCTGGCACCCAGTCAGCTCTCCACTCTTAATTCGAAAAATTCCAAATCCTGATTTCTGAGTCAGCAAAGTCAGAGGCTAGAGTCCCATGGGCATCAGTACCCTGCCTGTGGGGGCTCAGGAGGCTGGCCAAGTTGTTCAGCAATATCTGCAGAGCTGTGGAGGCAGAGGCCAGAAGGCCACAGGAAACTGCCCCAAGATTAGTTTCCAAGAGGGCCCCTGCTCTGGCAAGGCATGGAAACTGGCCCTGCGAACGCACTTTGGGTATGATGGGGGGGTCACGTCGCCAAGCAGCCTGGGGAGGACAGAACCCTGCCACGTCCTTGGCATGCCAAGGCTCCATGGTCCAGGCTCAGGGGGGCTGCCATAGCCTGCCATTCTTGGGTCCTCACAACCGGGACATCTGTGAGGAGAAACCCTGGCTCTTGATGGGATATAGGTACCACATCACAACCCCCGAAGGGTTGATGACCACGCTGAAGCTGCTTTCACTCTTGAGGCCACTGATGATGTCCCCTGTGAAGACATTCTGGCCCTGTATTGAGGAGGTATACATCATTATCAAGGTTAACATGAGAACAGCTATACAGAGAGCCCGCCCTCAGAACACCTAGGGGCTCGTACTTCCGCCTGTCTGTGCTAGGCCTCCAGGACACCCCATAGGAGTGGGGATGTTCCACTCACTTATTAAGCAAGGCTGACAGACGTCCAAGCAGACAATAGAAAAAGCCCCACCCTGTGGAAAACTGTAAGAACAGTGAAAAGCATGAAGGCTGACCAGTGAGTGAGGACCAGCTTGGGGTGGCAAGGGTGCTCATTCACCCCCAGCAGCTCCATCTACATGGCTAAAACAGTGCAGAGAACAGCACCAGCCACAGCCTCCCACTGACCTCCCAGCCCCCCCCCCCCCCAGGCACTTTCCAGGGCTCTCAGGCATAGGGGCCACCACGTGTGAGCCAGGGCCACCTGGATGCCAGAAGGCTGGACCAGGGACTGCAGGGGACGGGGCACTCACCTCATATACTCTGGATCTGGGGTATTTCAGGTCCAAGAGGGAGGAACGGAAGTGGTAAGGCATGTCTGTCCTGCGGCTGAAGAAGACCAGGGCGCTGGCCTCATTGGACAGATGCCGCTTGTACACTTCGATTTGGGATTCACTCTGGGCATGAAAGAGAACCACTGGCTAGAGTCCCGTGTTCAGTCTGGTCCTGACATCCCTGCCGTCCATACCCTCCCCTACTGGCTCTCTCTTTAATCCCGGCCCACAGCTGTGTCACAGAGACTTGGGGCCGATGTGGTATCACAGCCATCTTAACCCTTTTCTCTCCCTTCCTCCCTGACTCAGCAGATGCTAACTAACTCTGTGCCAGGCCCTGCACAGGATGGCAAGAGGTACAGACAGAGAACTGGGGGCACACCCTGTGAGCACTGCTAAGAGCACTCCAGGGCTGCAGTTGGGGGCACTACTAAGAGAGGACAATGAAGGAGGGGGTACGCAGCTGGCCCCATATAGAGAGCGCTTCACTATCCAGAACAATCCTCAGGCACAGCTCCACCATTGGCACCTCTGGCAGGGACTCGTTATCTCCTTGGGACATCACTAACGCAACAAGGGCCTTCTGTTTGTTTGTTTTTTTTTCTTTTTGGTTTCGGACACAAGGTTTCACTATATAACAGTCCTGGCTGTCCTGGGACTCACTCTGTAGACCAGGCTGGCCTTGAACTCAGAGATCCACGGGCCTCTGCCTCCTGAGTGCTGGGATTAAAGGCGTGTGCCACCACCACTACCCGGTTTCTTCTTTTTTTTTTTTTTTAAAGATTGATTATTATACTTACAAGTATGAGTGTTTTGCCTGCATGTATGTAAACTTACTGCATGCATGTGATGCCTGAGGCCAGAAAAGGGTGTCAGATTCCTGGAATTGCACACACCACATGCATTCTGGGAATTAAACACTGAGTCCTCCAGAGGAAGATAAGTATTCTTTACTAATCCATTTTTCCAGTGCCAACTTTTATTAACTATTAATGTGTGTGTGTGTGTGTGTGTGTGTGTGCTGTATGTACATCAGAGAACACGTGGAAATCAGAGAACTTGTGGCATTTGGTCCTCTTCTTCTACTTTGTGGGTCTCAGGACTGAACCCAGGCCATCAGGGTCTGCAGCCTTACCAGCTGAGCCATCTTGCTGGGTCTCTACAAGTCCCTTCTACAGTTTGATATATTTCTTTTCATTAGAGGCAGGGATTTATGCGCAGAACTAAGGCTTTGGGGAGACACTATTGAATTCAAGTACAAATGCATGGCCTTGGGAGAAAGTTGCTTAGATTCTGGAAGTTCTAATTTCAGTAAAACAGAGTTACTGAGAAAATGCATGCAGGATGCCCAGCCCTCAGTGGTGCTCAACAGTAGACACTGGCAGGAGTAACAGTATACAGTAGACACTGGCAGTATCAACAGTATACAGTAGACACAGTATCAACAGTATGCAGTAGACACTCACAGTATCAACAGTATACAGTAGACACAGTATCAACAGTATGCAGTAGACACTCACAGTATCAACAGTATACAGTAGACACAGTATCAACAGTATACAGTAGACACTCACAGTATCAACAGTATACAGTAGACACAGTATCAGTATACAATAGACACTTGTAGTATCAACAGTAGACAGTAGACATAGTATCAACAGTATACAGTAGACACTCACAGTAGCAACAGTATACAATAGACACTTGTAGTAGCAACAGTAGACAGTAGACACTCGCAATAGCAACGGTATACAGTAGTCTTTGGCTAAAACATTCTTGAGACTCTGGAGAAAAGTACTCATTTTCTGCAGGACATCACCTGAGTGCGGCTGCTGTGACTCACTGCTCCTCTGCGCTCGTCCTGTATCCCCACCCTGACTCTCGGGAATTGTCCTGCTCTGACCCAGGCAAGAAGCCGGCAGCTCCCAGCAGCATCCCTAACCCCATGCCACCAGGAGGGAGACCCAGCCCCAGCTCCGCTGCTCTCAGGGGAGCCCAGCTCCTTAGCCTCCTCTTCTTTTCACCCCGATTCCAATACCTTGAAGATCCTGAGTCCTGGGATGCCTAAGGGGTCCTGATTGATTTTGATCATGAGTGGATTCTGAAGAATGTCCATGTTCTGAGGGGAGATGGTACGCAGGTCCGTGGACATGAAGAGGGGGGCTGCCAGTATTGTCCACAGGGCCATCTGGGCCCGGGATTCCTCAAAGCTGAGGCCGAAGTTCCCGATGATCAGCTGGGGACAGAGGAAAGGAGTAATCAGTGCAGGCCTCCTCAGGGAGGTGGGCACCAGGGCCTTTGCCAAGCATGTGGCCAAGGCAAGAGCAGACAGGGACTGGGGAGAAAGATGCATGTGGGGGCGTGGCTCAGCACACACAGCCAAGGGGCACTAGGGCAAGTCATACCCCTTCTGGCATCAGCTTCCCCTGTGCAGAGGGGGTGATGGTCTTTGGAGCTGCTCAGATGAGAGATACAATGGGATCCTATGGCCAGAAAGTTTGTGAGTGGGAAGACGCCGGTTAATAAATACAAGTTCAGGGCCTGCTCTGGGCCAGAGGGTTAGCCTGAGCAATTCAGTGTCAGGGTTAGCCTGAGCAATTCGGTGAGGTTTGTCTCAAAGTAAATAATAGAAAAAGGGTGAGTATATAGCTCAGTGTAGGATGCTTGCTTAGGATGTGTAAGGCCTGGGTTCAACCTCAGTACTGGGAGAAGAAAAACAAACAAACAAACGAACAAACAAAAAACAGAGAAGAGGCTGGGCTCTGTGGCTCCTGCCTGTAATCTTAGTTAGCACTTGGGAGGAGGAGGCAGGTGAATTTCCATGAGTTAAGGGCAGCAAGGTCTACATAGCCAACCAGGGCTATCCAGAGACTTCTGTCTCAAACAGAAAAACAAAAATGAAAAAGAGAAGGAAGGACAGATGAGGGAGGAGTGAAAGGAAGAAATGCTAGGGAGAAGGGGGAGAAACCAGCTTAGGGAGAGTGCCTGTAACTGCCGCTGGCCACCCTCGGCCACAGCTGGATGGACCACGGGGATTCCTGACTCTACGGCAACCAACCAGTCCATAGTCAAGATGCAAATACGCGTGGCTAATGCTGTGGTCACTGCCATTATTCTCACTTTCCCAGTGACAAGACCGAGGCATTGAAGATAGTGAGGATCTGGGCCATCCAAGCCCGGGTTAGCACACGCCTTTAATTCCAGCACTTGAGCTAGAGGCGGAGGATCTGTGACTTCCAGGTCAACCAGGATTCCACAGTGACACAGTGAGACCCTGTCTAAAAAAGAGAGGGGGGGGG
>CABHPP010072005.1:0-11316 GCA_902168425.1 Peromyscus attwateri | reverse complement strand
GGGGGGAACGACCATGGAACTGGAATGGGCCAGCTGAAGTTGAGAGCTGTAGCAGGAGCGCCAAGGCAGGTGAGCTCAGCTCTCCAGACTGGCCCTCCTCCTGCCTCATCCATCATTGTCATTAATCGGTGATGCTACCTGACTCACTGGACTGATAATCCTGAAAGTATCTGTGCCAGTCACCAGGGCTAGGATTGAGATCCGAATAACTAGAAGCAGGATGGGGGCGGGGGGGGGGGGGGGGGGGGGGGGGCGGCAGTGCGGGGGGGGGGGGGGGGGGCAGGGCTGGGGGCTTTGCAGGGTGAGAGGGCACAGCATCAAAGGAGCCAGAGGCAGAGGGGGAAAGGGAGCACAGGAAGGCCAGATGGATGCTACAGATGGGCTCTCAGAGCTCTCTGAGACATCGGAATGTCCCGGGAGGTGCTTAACAATAGGTATTCCCAGACTATGCTCTTGAACATTCTGATGTAAAAGAGGGGTGCAGGGAGGGGCTTAGAAGACCCCAACACACCCAATCCAGTTTAGTGTTGAGTTAGGCCCTACCTAGAACAGTGGTTCTCAATCTGTGGGTCGCGACCCCAAGGTGGGGGTCACATATGATTCATAACAGTAGCAAAATTACAGTTGTGAAGTAGCAATGAAATAAATTTTATGGTGTGTTGGGGGGGGTCCCCACATCATGAGGAACTGTATTAAAGGGTCGAAACCTTAGGAAGGATGAGAACCACTGCCCTATAAGGAAGAGAGCACAGGGTGGTGGGATGCAGGAATGGCACAGAGGGCGGGACTAGAGACCTCCCCTCCCGTGCCGGTACCATGTCTGGGTCGTTCCAGTGTCCAGGGCCTGCCACTGGCTGCAGTATGTCCTGGTATTTCACAAACCAGTCCACAATGGAGACCACGCTCTTCCAGGAGTCCTGGACATCGTCATAGTTGCGCCAGAGATTGCAGATGCTGGCCATCAGGGTGTAGTTCACCTGGATGTCGGGGAAGCCAGCACAAGTCACCTTGATGCCCAGGGACCACCTACCAGCTGGGGAAGCTAGCAGATGGAGGCTTTGAATGAGGCAGAGTGGGTCCTTAGGGGTGTGTCGTCGTCGGGGAAGGCGGCCCCCCACTCAGGGGCTGCCCAGGCCCTCCCTCCATACAGGGGATGTGTTGTCACCCTCCCCACCATGTGCCACGTACATCTTGTGCACTCCCATTTCTTCGGTGGCAGTGCCACCACTTGCCTCCTTCAGGTTTGGAGGTCTGAGCCCTTCTGAGGCTCTGCCTGGCCTCAGCAGCCTTCTGGGTCTTCTGGCCCACGTGGAACCACCCAGGATTCTGATCACTTGCTGAACATTGTACCTGTGGCTTGCTTGCCTGCCTTGGATGCCAACACCAACAACCTCCCTGATGAGCTGGCTGAGGCCTCCTCTATGGTTCAACAACCCGATCTCTAGACACCTACAAGTGGGTGTGTTGGCTAACTATGAGGAGAACAACTCTGGCTAGAGCGGCAGCCTGCCTTTGGCCTGGCGTGAAGGAGATGATGGGGCCTGGGAGGGAGAAGCCATGGCAGACAGGAGCACAGAATGGCTTACCTTGGGAGGTAGGCCCCCTTCATAGGCTGGCCAGCTACAAGAAAAGGCGATGGGACGGCCTGTGGCATTCAGGGCAGCAGCCATCTTGGGATACCCTGCAGAAACCCCAATTTGGTGACTGAGCAGGCACAGGGGACAGTCTAGGATATGCCTCCCTGCACCTAAAGATTTACTTCCTGGGTGCCAAGCTTTAGGCGGTTAACTATGGTGCCATTGCATCTTTAGGGGGCCTGGGAGCTGCAAGCAAGGGGTGAGGGATTTGGGAAGACTGCCACTGCTGGGTGGGGGCAGACTGAGCTCCACAGCTGCTGCTCCTCTCCACATGATGGTCCAGCCAGGCATGAACTCACCCTCTGCACGTTCTGCGTCTGTGGAGTAACAGCCATCCAGCTTCAGCATATCCACTTTCCACTCGGCGAAGGTTTCGGCATCCAGCTCCACTTTGTCTAGAGTGGTGCCGGGGTAACCCATGCAGGTCATTTTGCCCATGTCCTCATAGATGCCCAGCTTTAGACCCAGGGAATGAGCCTGTGGGGGTTGGAGAGACATATAGTGGCTCAAGTGAGGCCCTCTTCATAGGCATCTTGACAGAGCCCATTCAAACCTCCAACAGCTCCTCAGACATCAACATGTCTGCCCGATCTTGGATGTCTGAATGGCCTTTGATGGTAACAGGAGCCTCGGACATCAGCACGGACCCTGGCTGCAGTAGGGCCACGGACCCAGACATGGCCCTCAGCTGCAGCTCTGGCCCGGACGCCACCATGGCATTGAGATGATGGTGTACCAGAAACCAGAGGCCTAGAACCAGATCCATGACTCATTACAATGAGCATTTGCTACTAACGCTGATAGGACAAAAGGGTATGCTATGTGACGCACCGAGGCCCCCAGTGCCGCCAGGACAAATGAAGAAGTGTTGGAGAGGCAGAAAAGGAGAAGTGAAGAGGTTTTTGTTGTTGTTTTGTTTACTGATTTTTTCATTTTGTTTTTATTTTTGTTTGTTTGCTTGCTTGCTTGATGTGTTTTGTTTTCTTTGGTCGGGGGAGGGTTTGAGGGGACTGGGAGGTGAGCAGAATTGGGGTGCATGATGTGAAACTCTCAAAGAATCAATAAAGAAATTAAATTAAAAAACAAAACAAACAAACAAAAACTTCAACGGCTCCCAGGGCTGGGGATGTAGCTCAGCTGGCAGAGTGCATACCTAACGTGCACAAAGCCCTGGGTTCTAGTCCCAAACACTGCATGAACTGTGCATAGTGGCATGCACCTAAAATCCCAGAGCATCAAACATTTGTGTTTGTTTGAGACAGGTCCTCTCTGTGTAGCCCTGGTTGTCCTGGACCTCTCTCTATGTAGACCAGGCTAACCTTGAACTCACAGATCTGCCTGTCTCTGGCGCGTACGACCACACCCAGCTAGCAACCAGACATTTAAGGTTATCCCCAGGTACAGAGTGTTGGAGGTCATCCTGGGCTACATAAGACTCTGCCTCAATGAAATAAAGTAGACATCCTGGGGCCGAAAGGCCAGCTGTGGCCATTTTCTTCTTGCTGTCTCTTGCCTTAAGGCCTTTTACTGCCCCAGAAGCCTCATCTCTGGGATCAATTCAACCCGATGCCTCCTCCAGGGGAAGGGAGAGGTGTGGCCTTCATACCAAGGGGCAGGGCTGGAGCGGGACTTACATAGTCAGCCAGGAAGGCAATGCCATGAGGGAAGCGCTGGGGATCGGGTATCAGGCGGCCACTGGCATCACGCCCACCAATCCAACAGTCATCGATGTTGAGGTATACATAACCAAGGTCCCGCCATCCATCCTGGGCCAGCCGGTCAGCCATCTCCATGAAGAGCTGTTCGCTGGCAAGGGATAGGAGGATGCTGTTGCTCAGTAGCCCAGGCTGTCCCTCATGCCTGCTCTTTCCTCTGCTCTGAGTGTGAATTCTGGCTATAAAAATCATACCTTTCTCTAGCCAGTCAGTGGTGGCTCACGCCTTTAATCCCAGCACTTGGGAGGCAGAGGCAGGTGGATCTCTGTGAGTTCAAGGCCAGCCTGAACTCACAGAGTGAGTTCCAGGAGAGCCAGGACTGCAAAGAGAAACCCTGTCTTGCAAAACCAAAAGGAAAAAAAAATCATGTCTCTGCTATCAGCTGAGGACTAGGCTAGATAAGAAGAGTAAATGACTCCCAGGACTGTGTCAGGGTGGGGTGAAAGGGGTGGTCTGGCCCCTAGGCCAAAGGGCAGGACTAGACCAAGGGAAGCATGTGAGGCTTGACTGGCCTTTTATCTCTTTTCAGTTACTTCAGGGGCCAGGTCCACCTCAGGGTCCCTACCCACTGAGGCCCCAGGTAGGTCACGGGGTTAGGTATCAGCCTGCAGTCTCTGCAGGCTTGGTGATTCTGACCTTGCACTTTTTGCTAGTGAGTGTCCTCCATCCCCAACCCCCATTTTGTCGCCCCGGGTGTACAGATCTTACTCACCTGATGCAGTTCTTTGGGTCCTGGTCACAATCAATGTTACATCGGAAACGTTCCCAGGCCAGCCAGCCCATGGGTGGCGTTCTCAGGAGCCCATTCTCCAGCATCAGCACCTGGGTCACCAGGGCCAGTAAGAGCACTGGGGGGAAGGTGGACGGTGACTTGTATGTAAGTGGCTCCCACAGTCTCTCACCCTAGTCATCACCTCACCCCACTCCCACCTTGCACAGCCCGGTGGGAACTAAGACTATCCAGTTCAGGTTAGAGTTGGGTCAGCCTGCAGTTGTGGGGAAGGCATGTGGGCCAAGGCAATGTGCTCAAAAAGCTGGGTGACCCACTTGCTGTTGCCACAGGCTGGGAATCAACATAATAGGCCCCTGAAGTCACGTCCTTGGTATGTGAGACCTGATCCACCCTTCTCTTCCTACACAGAGTGGCAGTACATTGTGGACAGACTCTAGGTTTCTGAGGCCTTGGGGCTCTTTGCTCTCCACCTCACAAAGCCTCGGAAGGGCCTGAAGAGGTTGGTCAGGATGGACTCACACCCAACTGCTCACCTACGTGAGCTCTTTCCTCTTGGGAGTTCAGTATCCATCCCTACATGTAAGTTACTGTACCCACTTTACAGGGATGCTATGGCAGGCTGGTACCCGGTAGGATGGGCCTCTACACTGGAGCAGGGCTGAGAAAGGAAGTGCCCCTCTTTGGAGGGGAAACGATTCCTGGGTGGGGAGCATCTCCTTGCTTTTCCTGACCCAGTTCCAAGAAGAAGAGAGGAAGTGTTCTCCCCACATACCTACATCAAGAAAGAGGAATAAGTACCAGACAGGTCTGGAGCTTCCCCCTCCACAACTCTCCCCCGAAAGCCACCCCAGTAGGTTGTGGGTACCTGTCTTCCGCAACATTGCTTTGGAATCAACTCTCAGGACCCAATCGAATCTTCTCTGCTCAAATCAGCTTTATATGTTGAACTGTGGAAGATAACATGTTAAATGTCTCATCGGGCGCCAGCATGCCTTTAATCCCGGCACTCGGCACTCGGGAGGTAGAGGCAAGTGGATCGATCTCTCTGTGAGTTCCAGGCCAGCCTGGTCCACATAGCAAGTTTCAGGCCAGCCAGGGTTACACAGAGAGACACTGCCTCAAAAAGAAGAGTTATGGCCGGGTGTTGAGGCGCACACGGTTAATCTCAGCACTCTGTGAGTTTGCGGATAACCTTGTCTGCATAGTGAGTTCTAGGACAGTTGTGGTGCCAAGTCGCTTTTATCACCGTCACTCCTTCCCCAGCCATCACTTCCCGGAGCCTGGGCTCTTCCTTTAGAACTACACTGAGCCTAGGGCGCCGTCCTTTTACCAGATCAGTGCCCAAAGCGGCAGCGACAGGTTCCAGGAAGCTCCGGAAGAAGGGAGGCGTTGGGCCCTACCAGGCTCCGGATCCCCATGCGGGATCCGGGTTCTCTGCCTCAGCCCTCAAGATCCCAGGTCCAGGGTCGCCCTTGGTCCTTACCTTCTCTCTTGCTCGCTCGGTCCGCTGTGCGCTCACCTTCGAGAGCCCCCAGCCGCTGCCACACGTACCTATAGCGACCCGGAGGCGGGGCATCGTGGGGCAACCCTTCCGGAGCAACCAATCAGAATCCCCTAGCAACGCCGTGCCCTCCCTCTATGCCCCAGAGCCCAGCCTCCATAAGCCCCGCCCATTTAAGCTCGCGTTCTGCGCGCTCCCGAGGCGCGACCCCGTAGGAATCGGCTCCAGGACTCTGTGCGCGCTCGGCTACGCGCGGGTCTGACTGGTGTCCTTCGTGCTCCGCCCCAGGGAGGGCGCGGGTGGTAGCCCCGTACTGCTCGCTCTCAATAAGTGGCGGTGCAGTGAATTTTTACTGAGGGCGAAAGGAGACAGCCCAGAAACCTGGCCCTTAACTGCTCAAAAACCGGTAGTGAAGAGGCTGGGTGGGATCTGACACCAAGGGGTTATTCGCCCACCCGCTCCCCAAATTCATTCATTCATTCAATTATTTATGGAACATAGGCCGGTGCCATATGCTATTTCTGGATGCCTTCACACTGATGGTAATCATAACCGGTCCTTAACGGAACAGTGCGGTCTTCCACATCTCAGGCAAACTTACTTCTCTGTGCTGCAGCCCAATGCTCAGTACATTCATTCTACTCTTTTCCTTGTCCATCACATATAATTCTCCCAAAATCCTGTGCTCTCTACCTTCGGACTTCACCCATTGTCTCACACTTCGAGGCTGGGCTCATCGCATATTGTCTGGATGATTCACAGAAGCCCCTCAGTGACCTCCTGCTTCCAGCTAAGGTTACTTTCTCCACAGCAGCCAAGGCAAACCTTGAAAACTCAGCTCTGTGGGCTGGAGAGATGGCTCAGTGCTTAAGAGCGCTTGTCGCTCTAGCAGAGGACATGGGTTCGTTGTCTGGACTCACATGGTGATCGGGGATCTGACACCCTCTTTCGAACTCTGAGGCCACCAGACATGCACACAGTGCGCACAGACATACATGCAGGCAAAACACTTACACACGTAAAATAACCTAAAGAGAACCCTAGCCAGTCCTGGCCACGCCTCTCTCAAGCCCATGTTTGTCTACTCTCTTAGTTTGGAGCAATGGCTTTTCGAAGCCCCACCCTCTACCTTTTGGTCCTGTTTCCGGCTGTCACCTTTTCCTCCTTGTGGCACTTCCAATACAGCAGCCCTGGGGTGGGGTGGGGGTCCTTTGGACTAGCTGTCCTCTCTACCTAGAATGCTGACACCCTCATATCCCTTAATTATTTGTCAAAGTGAGGTCTACTCCGACCATTCTATTTAAACCACAAGCTTCCCACCCTGAGAAGCCCGTGCTCTATTTCCCCAGGCAATTTTCACCTTGTAACATTTTCCCTCTAGACGATACTATTAATTGAAGAAAAGTTCGCAAACAACAACAATAACAAACACCCACTGCACCCCACAAGAAACCATCCAGCCTAACTCAAAGCAGGGTGTAGGCTATGCTTCTCTCTCTACATTGTGAGGTCAGGCAGGGGACCTCAGAGCGGAGACCTAAATGTCAGGGAGCCCTGAGGCTAGCGGTGGGGGTAGGGTGAGTAGAAAGGGCCCTCTGGACTTCAGGAACTGCAAAGCAGAGGTTGAGGTGAGAACCCACAAGCTCCTGGGCAGGCATTTGAACGCATTTGCCTTCAGGGCTTCTGGGAATCCTGCCTGCTTTCCCCGCAGTCCTCCCTGCAAGCCTTTGGATGGACAGACACCAGGCAGAGCCTCAGGACCACAAGTGGACCGCAGACAAGCACCGGTGGGTGATAGAAGTCATAATGGCCAATTTCGAGAGGCAGAGATAGGGCTGACCCAAGGACTTGGTTGAGAAACTCGGCAGGTTTTGCAGGCTCTATAGGAGCTCGCCCTAGGAAGCGCCCTATCTGATGACTTGCCAGGCTTGGCTCTGCCGGGGTGGGAAAAATAGGACACCAGAATTCTTCGGTGGTGGGCTGGAGGCCTGTGGGTAGCCTGAGGTTTGTGCTCGGGATTCGAGGCCATCCTTCACCGACAAGTCCTGCGACTCAGGCGGGTCCCCACCCTCCAGGGCCTCAGTTTCCCTCCGCTGTGCATGCTGAGACGACTTTGCAGATCCCAAGGCCTGGTGGGTACTGGGCGGGGAGAGGCCGGGGCGGTAACACGAGCTTCACGGGCGGGGTCTCCCGGCTCCCGCGGCCACGTTCGCCGCCCGCCCGGGCGGAGGCTCGGGATTTCGGAGCAGGGGGCGACCGCATCGCACCCGACGAGCCAGGCTCGGGTTCTGGAGGTGAGCGAGGAGGGCCGGGCGGGCTCCGGGAGGAGGTGACCTGGAGGGCGTGGCTGTGGACGTGGCTGGAGAGCCCGGGCGGGATCCAGGGACCCAGGCACCAGGGCCGTCCCAGGGCGAGGCCTCATCTCCAGGCACTCGTGGGCTCGGCCCCTAGGTGGGGCCCACGAAGGGCTGCGGCTAAAACGGTCTCTTCCTCTATTCCGGGCCTGCTTGCTTCTCTTTGGAGCCCTTCTCCTGCCCCTCGCCCATCCTGGCTGCGATTTCATCACTCACTGCTTGATTAAGTCATTATTTATTTAACTGTATTTGCTTACTGCGTATCTCTCCAGCTGCAAAGTAGATTTCAGGAGGACGGGGACCTAGTTTTGTCCACTGATGAATTCCCGTGAATTCAACAAGTCTGCACAGGGCCGATCATTGGAGGTTACTGGGCAATCAAGCTTAAGTGATAGACTGGGCAGTTAAGCTATGGTGACAGACACCCTGCAAATGGGGACATTGATAAATGAAAACATTGGCGACGGCGGCAGGGGGTGGGGGGAGTTGGAGAAAGGGACAAAGCCAGAAATGGAGGACTGCTGGCCAGCTGACCTTAGAACAAGCCACTTTGGATACAGCAGCAACCAGGAGAGGTTTCTGCCATACTGTGGTAACAAGTGCTAGAAGGGAAAGCCTTGGCTGGCACTTCACTGACCTACCTAGCCTCAGGGGGCCCATAGCTACAGTCAAGAGACAGTGGGCCGAGACACAGAGGGAAGCTCAGTTGCCCTGGGGGATGAGTGGGGCATTAAAACAGGGAGGCAGGGCTTCCTGCAGGAGGCTGCCCTTTCACTGGGCCCTGGCGTTAGAACAGCAGTTCTCACACGTTCTTTGAGAACTGTGTTGCAAGCTCCCTGGGTGGGAACATGTGGCTGAGCTGTGTGGTTAGATAAGAGGCCACCCTGTCCCCTCTGTAGGCTTTTCTGATAAGTGTGTCACCAACAAGACCCCACCTAGAAAGCGTGAGACGGTGTGCAGCTTCTCCTTCATTATATGACCCTTGCCGGTTCAGCTGCCCTATAAGGAGCCTTGGCGCAAGAGAATTTGGTGGGTATGTCTTCATTGTCCCCAGTGCCACTGGAGTTTATAAGAGCAGATCCTCTTTGACCCGTCACTGGCTGGTCCTTCTGCCTCCATGTGGCTCTGAAATCACAGGTTCTTATTAAGGTGGGCCGGACACCACTGAGAGACTGGTAGGGGCCCAGGAAGGTCATGGGACCTGAGCATGGCAGCAGGTGTGCAGTCCCAGGACTGGGAAGGTGGAGACAGTTGGATCAGCTCAAGAGCATCCTTGGATACATAGTGAGTTAGAGAGCAGCCTGGGCTACCTGAAACCCTGTCTTTAAAAACAAACAAGCAAACAAAAAACCACCATGCCAATGTCCTGCCATTGTTGTAGAATATTATTTTAAGGTGTGCTTCTTTTGTTTATGTTGCATTTGTTTAGCCCTGTGAAGCTGTGTTACTCTGTTTGTCTAGAACACTTGATGGTCTAATAAAGAACTCAATGGCCAATGGCAAGGCAGGAGAAAGAATAGGCGGGGCTGGCAGGCAGAGAGAATATATAGAAGGAGAATCTGGGAGGAGAAGAGATCTAGGAGCCAGAGAAGGAAGAGGACTCCAGGGGCTAGCCACCCAGCCACACATCAAGTCACGGAGTAAGAGTAAGATTTACAGAAATAAGAGAACGGGAAAAGCCCAGAGGAAAAAGATAGATGGGATAATTTAAGTTAAGGCAAGCTGGCAAGAAACAAGCCAAGCTAAGGTCGGGGATTTATAAGTAAGAATAAGCCTCCATGTGTGATTTATTTGGGAGATGAGTGGTGGGTCCCCCAAAAGAGCAGAAACAATATTTCATTCTTATTCTTCTGATATAATTACTGTCTTTTCTATTACAGGTTTTTGATAAACAGATTTTTTTTTCTTTTTTTGTGACGCGTACATGACCTTTGAGATGAATGGCAAGGAAGACTAGTCAGTCTCCTTCACAGATGAAGTTTGAGAGCTGCAGTAGGAGCCACAGGACTGGGCTGCAGGTCTTCTGAGCTACCATCTCTCTATCTCAGCATTCTTGTGGGAGCCATGAAGCTGAACAAGAGGAGTGTGGCCCACTATGCCCTGAGCGATTCTCCAGCAGACCACACTGGCTTCCTTCGTACTTGGGGAGGGCCAGGGACCCCCCCTACTTCCAGTGGTGCTGGCCGAAGATGCTGGTTTGTTCTCAAGGGCAACCTGCTGTTCTGTTTCGAGAGTAGAGAAAGCCGGGCCCCTCTGAGCCTGGTGGTATTGGAGGGCTGCACGGTGGAGCTGGCTGAGGCTCCTGTGCCCGAGGAATTTGCCTTCGCCATTCGCTTTGATGCCCCTGGAGTGCGCCCACACCTGCTGGCCGCGGATGGGCAGGTTGCCCAGGAGGCCTGGGTGAAGGCACTGTCCCGAGCCAGCTTTGGCTACATGCGACTTGTGGTTCGAGAACTGGACAGCCAGTTGCAGAATGCCCGTCAGAGCCTGGCCTTGCATCGCTGTGCGTCCCAGAAGTCTGTTGCCAGCTGCAGTAAGCCTCAGCCTCCTGACCGACGGGCCCCGGGCCCTGAGAATGGCCACTTTCTCCCCAGGGACCGAAACTCCAATGGCTCTGGGGAAGAAAGGGGGAGCAGGCCAGTGGGTCGGGATTTGACTGAGTGGGAGTTACAGGGCCCTGCCAGCCTCCTCCTAGGCAGGGGACAGAGCCCTGTGTCCCCTGAGACCTCCTGTTTCTCTACCCTGCATGACTGGTATGGGAAGGAGATTATGGAGCTGAGGCGAGGATGGCGGCAGAGGGCCAGTGGGAGCCAGCCAGAGAGCAAGCAACAGAACAGCCCCTGAGCCAGGACCTCTGAGCTGTGGCCCTGTCCTGCTGGTTGGGATGCCGGGGTCAGTACTTCAGGAGTTAAATGTTTACTCATTTCCCATGCTCTGTGTGTGTGTGTGTGTGTGTGTGTGTGTGTGTGTGTGTGTGTTCTGAGGCCTGGAAAGGCCAGGTGGCTGATGGGAACATAAGGTAATGCAGGAAGGGGGCTGTGCTCCCCTGCCCCTGCAGGACACTCTAGCAATAATTTCCAACACAAGAAGTCTTGGGCATCTACATGCCAGAGGTGACTGCAGAAGTTGCTTGAGGACTGACATTGACATGGTTTGGGCAGGGCTCTCTGTAGGAGAGGCTCTTCAGGTGCTACAGGGGGATTTCTTCTCTCCCCTGTCCCCTTGTCAATGTAGAGTGCTGGATGGACATTGCCCTGGGAGAGGCAGGCAGCTGTTATACAGGAGCAACCCTTCCCGATCCGTTGTTCAGGGCCACTCCTAGGGACCCTGTCACCTATCGCTTGTTTCCCAAGGCTTGTCTGCCAAGCACCCTCAT
>CABHPP010072004.1:404-22350 GCA_902168425.1 Peromyscus attwateri | reverse complement strand
TACTAAAAGAGAACTGGTGGACATGAATGAAAGAAACAAAAAATAGTCCATTTAATGATTGATTTAATATCTTCTAACATGAACTAGCCTCAATCAAATATAAACTTGCAGGAATATTTACCTAAGATAATTGGTTATCATGTACATCCAATAATTTTCAAATGAAAGTGAACCAATACTCACATAAATAGGAAAATGAGTGATTGCTTTAGATAGAGATAGACCCCTTCAAAATTAATTGTGTTTGTGTGAAATGAACTTTTCAGCACTCACTGGGAATGAGGTAATGATCTCTGGTGATTTAAATTCACACTGGAATGCAGAGCCTCACCAGGGACTTAACCTTCGTGCCAGACAGTGACAGTGGAAACAGCTTTGCAGCTATAAAATCATAGTGACTTTGAACTTCCTATACTGAAATGAATTCTTATTTCAAGAGGTAAGATTGTGACTTTGTTGGTCAATGGAGATACTTCATTCTTTGAAAATGTACTGTGTTTACAAATGATGGTAGAAACAAGTCAGATGGAATCAAGCAATCATACAGCAGAAGGAAAATAAACACACATTTATGGAATCACCTTATATTTTCACAGGCAAATTACTCAGAACGATTGGGAATAAAACTGCATTTTCAAAGATTCCTGATTCATCCGTCAATTGGTGAGACCAGAAACCCTGACCTTCAAATGAGTACACACATAGCATTCAAACAAAAGGCTAACAAGTTCACTAGCTTTGAAATGCCTTGTGATTTACTGCAGTGACTATCATGTGCAAAGACCTGTTTGTTCCAGCATCATAGGCATCACTGTGAACAAATGAAGATGTAAATACAGTATGTGAGAGATATGAGATAATAAGCCCCAGCTGGGGGAGCCTTGATAAATCTCTTAATTTCTTAGTTTGAATATTTACAGGTCAGTATCCTCTGTTGAAAATCATGTCAATTTATTCCATCACACTCCTATTACAAAACATTTTGACACTGGGAAAGGATTTGGTGAGTTTTAATAACAAATTAATAATAATGTGCTAAATATTATTCATGTTTTACATGATGATGAAATTAATATTTCAAGGTCCTTTAAAGAGTGATGATCTATTTAGAAGTATTTAATGAGCATAGAAAAGGAAGTTCCATTTGTAATTTTAGTGTGATCTCTCTTCTATTCTTAATTGTAACAAGAAAATTTATATTCTTTTTAAAAGTTAATCAAGACCTGACCTTACTTACAGAAATGATAGAGTTTGTGACCAGTGTCACCAACAAAGCACCACTCTGTGTATTAACCATCAGAAAGCTGGAATGCCACCCTAATGCCTGTCACTAATTTTTATGTGCCCCTAACTGTATGGCCACCCATCATTCATACTGTCTTTACTAAATAGAATACTCTGAGCTCAACCTAACTGGTGTTCATATCTACTTTTCATTGTAAAGATTCATTATTTTTATTTTTTGAGGATGAATCTTGCCTGCATATACATATGTACACCACATGCATGCCTGATGTCTGTGAAGACCAGAAGAGGGATAAGATCCCCAGAACTAGAACCAAGACTGCTGTGAAAAACCATATGGATGCCAGGGATTAATCTTAGGTCCTTTACAAGTGAAACAAGGGATCTTAATCACTGAACATCTCTGAAACCCCATAATTCCATTACTACGTGTGTGTGTGTGTGTGTGTGTGTGTGTGTGTTACATAGCTTAAAATGTTTTTCTGCTGTAAAATGGAAACAATAAAATAACTTTATGCTGTTTAGTAGAAATAAAAATAGAAAGACACTCAAATTTTTAGAATCATGTCTTATGATGTAGTTTTTACTAAAAGTTAGCATTTATTTCATTCTTTGTTACATAATTCTATGCTCTTACATTTTGATATTTTATTATAATAAATAAATTAATATTTTCTTATGATTAATATTTTACTTAAATTTATTTATTTATTTGTCTATTTATTGGTATGAGGAGGCGGTGCATGTAACATAGTATATGTGTGGATAACGAAGGGCATATTCAGGACTTGGTTCTTTCTCTCATCTTGTGGAATCCAGGAATCAAATTCTGGATGTCAGGTGTCAGGCTTGGTGGCAAGAGTCTTAACCTGCTAAGCCATCTCACCAGGCAAGTCACATAATTTTCAACTTTAGCCTTGATGACAATTAGGAATGTTTTATTATGAGTAAAAGTAAATAAAAATTATTTATGATTTGTAAAAAATTCCTAAAATTATTGCTTGATAATTTTGAAGGAATGTATAACTAATGACAATCCAAGTAAAAAATCCACTGTTAGTTCAATATTTTTGAAAAATATATTAGTTTGTAATGCTCTTCATATATGTATTAAATGAAATGAAATGACTTATTTATAAATCCCTTCCTGGAATGTCTCCATCACAGCCTTGATCTGGCAGCAGCTACACTCTCCCATGGCTTTCCTGGAGGATGGGAACCACACTGCAGTGACAGAGTTCATTTTATTGGGCTTAACAGATGACCCAGTCCTTAGAGTCGTCCTCTTCATCATCATCCTGTGCATCTACCTGGTGACTGTGTCTGGGAACCTCAGCACCATCCTCCTCATCAGAGTCTCTTCCCAGCTCCATCACCCCATGTACTTTTTTCTCAGTCACCTGGCTTCTACTGACATAGGCTATTCATCTTCTGTCACACCCAATATGCTTGTCAACTTCCTGGTAAAGCGAAATACAATCTCCTACCTTGGATGTTCTGTACAGCTTGGCTTAGGTGCTTTTTTGGGGGCACTTGAATGCTTCCTTCTGGCTGCCATGGCTTATGATCGCTTTGTAGCAATTTGCAACCCACTGCTTTATTCAACCAAAATGTCCGCACAAGTCTGTATCCAATTAGTTGTAGGATGTTATATAGGGAGTTTTCTTAATTCTTCATCCTTCACACTTTCCTTTTTTTCTTTTCTCTTCTGTGGACCAAACAGAGTCAATCACTTTTTCTGTGATTTTGCTCCTTTGATGGAACTCTCCTGTTCTGATGTCAGTGTCTCTGCAGTTGTTACCTCTTTGTTTGCTGGATCAGTAGTCATGATCACAGTGTTTGTCATAGCTGTCTCCTACACCTACATCCTCATCACCATCCTGAAGATGCGCTCCACTGAGGGCCGCCACAAGGCCTTCTCCACCTGCACCTCCCACCTCACTGCAGTCACTCTGTTCTATGGGACTATCACATTTATTTATGTGATGCCCAAGTCCAGCTACTCCACTGACCAGAACAAGGTGGTATCTGTGTTCTACCTGGTGGTGATCCCCATGTTGAACCCCCTCATCTACAGTGTCAGGAATAATGAGATTAAAGGAGCACTGAAGAGACAGCTTGGTAAGAAAATATTTTCTTAGGGCAATCTATTGTTTTATAAAACTTAATATAATAATGACAATTACCAAAATCAATGGGACATTCATCTCAGGTTTGGTTATTGGGCTTCTTGTTATTCATTCTGTGCTCATCTCCTTTTTCTCCCAGTATATGTAGCTGTTGTATTTATTGTATTTCTCTTTTTGTATTTTCAAATGTGCTTTGAAAATATTACACAATATATTCTGATTGTATTCACAACTCTCCTCAGTGTAACTCCCTCTCCTACAAACAAAGCTTTCTTTTTAATCAAATCCAACTTGTGCTACCTGTATATTCTTAGAAGTTTAGAAGCGCTTCCAGTGATGCATTGTTCACTTATCAGATGCCACATTTTTAACGGAAACTGACTCTCCTGCTACAAGATATCAATTGCCAATAACTCCTCAGCTATGGGTGGTCTTCATGCTCATGTCCTCTCTCCATGCTGGGATTTTTTCTGGTTTGACCTTGTGCTTGCTTGCATAGCTAACATGAGTTCAGATCTGCAATCATTCTGTGGTGTTATGAAAACATTGTTTATATGCAGCCATCCACTAGCTCTGGCTTTTTTAGTCTTTCCACCCACATTTCATAATAATTCCTGAGCTTGAAGGGAAGGTCATATGATGCAGAAATAGTGCTGAGCCTTCCACATTTTATAACTCTCTCCATGTTTACAAGTTGTGTGTTAATCACCATCTACTGCAAAAGGAAGCTGCTAATGAGAACTGGGAGATGAACTAATCCGTAGGTATAATGATAAGTAATTGCAAATTGGTTTCATACTATGTCCGTTTAAGAGAATAATGATGGCGAGTTCATCTCTGGGACCTCTGACCCGTTTAGCTTTGGTTTTGGCCTCTATAGTGGTGTTAAGTGTGAATTTCATATTGTGTAGTTGGATTTATATCCAGTCAGAAAGTGTTTGTTAACGCCCATGTTATTTGTGCCACTATAGCACCAGAAGGCATATCTTGCCAGGCTTCCTTGTTCTTGAAATATTGACACAATAATTGTCTATACATCACATATTTTCAAACATGGTTATATTAGGCTACTCCTTTTTTAAAGTTTTAATTAATTCTATTCACTTTAGAATAGAATAGAATCCAAATGCTCTTTAGTATTGAATCCAAATATTATTTACCTTCCATGAGTCCCTCCTTTGATTACTCTGACTTCCCTTTTAATTCTTGAGGTTCTCAGGCTGAGGGCACTTGCTATTTTCTGTCTGGTGGCTTTTTGCACCCTCTCCATAACTGAAGCCCTTCTTAGTTTCCTGTTTAAATATCACTTGCCTCATGGATTTTTCATTGCTAGGCTATACAAGCTAACACCACTGAGCCCTGCTATAGCTGCCTTTACCTTCCAGATGAGCTTCATTTATCCTTCTAAGTTTAAAAGGTTGATTCTTCTCTAGCCTACTCTCCATTGAAGTATAAATTGCATGAGAATTGTTTCAGTCAGTAACATATATTTAATATCTACTTGATTATACAATACAATAAGTACTCAACAAAAATATCTAGGTGCAACTGATGTCTAAAAAGTTATCCTGTAACTATCTAAAAAATAATTCCAAAGCTCTGATACAATATTGGAGAAATACTTTTAGGTCATTAATAAAGATACTACTGGTGTTTGATGCCTTCTCTCTGGTTTCTTCATAAATTATCCTCAAATGTATAAAGAATAAGCTTGAAATCATCATTGATAGATAAATTAATGTTTCTAACTGTTCATTAATTTATTATTTCTAAGCTATCCATGGTCAGTTAATATCTAATGCAAAATGAAGAAAACAGTTGAACATTTGACCTCAGAAATGTGGATCCAGTGTTTATGGGGAGGCCAATCTTTATGTTCAAGAATTTGGGGGTAACATGACTAAAGTTCTGAGAAATCATGTAGTCAGATGCACCTTAAAATTTTACTAGATATTTTGAATGTTTGTCAAGTGACAAAGACTGGCAACAGAATGTCAGGAGAGGTAGGTATAAAGCTTCTAACATGAGAGTTGTTAAGAGGAAGAGGCTCAGTGGGAAAAGTTATTGCCACCAAGCATGATAATCTGGCTTTGATCACAGAGACCTACATGGTGAAAGGAAAGAACCAACTACTTATATAATCTGTGCTCATAAACACACCACACACACACACACACACACACACACACACACACACACACACAATGAAACAGAAAAAATAAAGAAGCAGTCTAGACAGACTAGAAATATAAGAAAAGGGAATATAAGGTGGAATGAATAGGAAATTAAGTGGACTGGAGAGATGGCTTAGTGTTGAAGAGCACACACTTCTCATGCATAGGACATTGGTCTAGTTCCCAGAAAACATATTGTGGTTGACAAACACCTAGAATTACTAGTCTAGTAGATTCAGCACACTCCTCTACCTTCTGTAGGGAATAGGCATACCCATGGTATACATCCATGCTGTTAAAGCACTCATACACATAAAAAGTAAAAAAAATTTAATTTATTTTTAAAAGGAAAAAATGGGTTATTGGAGAGAGCTTGTGTGTGTAAACTTAAGGAATCTCTCTCTTTTACCTGAGTATTGAATCTCACAGTGCCTGTTCCTTTGGTAGCAATGCCCATAGTGTTAGTAACAAATTTTACTGATATATACTTTAGCCTCTGTTTCCTACTTTATCTGGGAACCTCAACAGGAGAATAGTGTAGATCACAGCACCCATTCAACACATCTGGGCCATAGGGGTCATGGCATCCCTCTTCTTTGATTGATCCCCACCTAACAGTCAGAAAGTTCTGTCTCTTAATATCTTCCAATCTGTAATGTCCTTCTTTTCTAACTTCTCTACATAACTGATTTACATTGTCTCTGTCTCATGGAGATGTAGAGTTCACTTTCTAATCTGTCTCCTACAATGATAGGTGTTAAAATTATCTAAGCACAACTAACCACTGCTACCTTGAATGAAGCCTTTCAGTAATTCTGGGATGGATAAATTTGCCTTTGTGTGGAATTTGTGGCTTCTTAAAACCTACTTCCAGTGGACACTGTCTGTCACCACTTCCCTTTCTCAGCCCAATTCTCTTTTTATATCTTTTTCATTAGTGAGTAGATATCACAGCTTGCCTCTAATTTTGACAATCTCATGCATACACATAACACATTGAAAAAATACCCACCCCTGTTACCCACAATAAATCCATTCTTAATGCTTCATAAATGTCAGTCCCCACATACTCCATTCTTTCCAACCTGCTATTTGTAATGTTCTTTCTTATACCTCCATTGCCTTAATCTTGCTCTTGTCTAGTTATATTGTAAGATTTTTGTTAATGTGCTCTATTTTCTGAAATTTATGAACAGGGCTATTATAAATCCTGGGTGGAAGAATGTAGCCCCCATAGACCTACTGCTCTTTATTGTATATATTACATTTAAACTTAAGTATAAAAATACCTCTAGAAAAGTAAACACACAGGTTTACATGATGTTGCAATAGTTTGGAGTCAGGATTACTGCTGCTTAAGAAATGTTCAGTAAACAGTCAAGCTGAATTAAACTGTCTCAGACAACACCATGAGAACCTTGTGTCTCAGTGCAAAATGCTTGCCTAGGCATGGAAACCTTTCTTTCCCATGTGAGAGTGACTTCTACATGATTATAGCTCTACTATTCATGGCCAAAAAGTGAAATTTGATGGCAATAATCAAAGGGGAAATCGAGATATCTGGGTTCTGCCTATGGGGTAGATGTGACATTTGAGTGCAAACATGAGTTAATTTTCTCCTTATATTTTATAATTTTCTTTATATTTACTTTTTTTGCTTTAACTTTGTGTTGGTCTGTGGTGTGTGTGTGTGTGTGTGTGTGTGTGTGTGTGTGAATTCAGGTAGTCAAACTTGGTGGCAAGCACTTTTAATCTGTGAGCCATCTTTCTGTCCTAAATTTTATTTGCAATGTACATATCTATTTTAAATAAGGTATTAAACTATGAAAAATTAAAAAACATAGCATGCCTAAACAGCACCTCATACTTTTCTGCATTTAATTTGTCTTGCTTTTTTTCAGTCTGTCTTAGTATTTTTCATTGACAAGTATGGTATGGTTTTATACATAGTAGTGAATTATGAATTTTTCATTTCAGTAGACACTTTAAAGCATCTCCAAACCCTAATGTTTTCACCCCATCTCAGTGAGGAGGGATAGTCTGAGTAAAAGTCTAAGTTTATGGTGCCAATATCCATTCTTATAGCATTTGGTTGAGGTCCCATATTGTAGGAAATTTTACCTTGCTGCTTATACTGGTAATGACTCATGTGAAAGATGGCACTATCTACAATAAAAAAAAGAACATGAAGTGTGATATGAGACATTATGTCTATCTTTTGTCTACAATTCTTCTTTATAGACCCAAGCCAAAGAATCTATAGTTGTGGAAAGGTATTTACTGCACAGCTTATCCCCTGTAAGTCTTTACATATAAGGAAGTTACATTGTGATACATTGATATGTTTGTTTTTAATGTGTATTTTAGCATGGCTGAAATTCCAGCCAAATGGTTAATCATTATTTCAAGCACTAATGACCTAAATGATAAGAATTTCAAAATTTAAAATTGAAATCATTCCATTTTCCCATCTTTACCCTTTCCCCATGTTTGTATAACATAGATATGTTTGTACAGATTTTGTACAAAAAACTGATGCAATGTACCATCAAGCAAGTCCCCTACATCATTATCAGTGCCCAAACCATTATACTGATTGTGGTGGAGATAATAAGATAAGTGCATGGAGCACAGACTCAACAGACTTGAATCTACATTGATCTGGAGAAACTATTTGATCTCTGTAAGGCCAATCTCTCACTGATATAGTCTCATCTTTGAATTGGAGTGTTGAGATATTTGTACACTGTGTAAAGATGTATTGCTGTGACTGGTGTAATAAAAAGCTTAATGGCCAATAGCTAGGCATGAGGTATAGGCAGGACCTTTGGGCAGAGAGAGAACTCCAGGAAGAAGAGATGTGAGGAAATGCAGGAGACATGGAACAAGTCAGACATACAAAAATGGAGGAGGTAAAAAAAAGGCACAGGGCAGAATGTAAATTAATAGAAGCAGATTAATTTAAGTTGTAAGAGCTAGTTGAAACAAGCCTAAGCTAAAGACTAAGCTTTCTTAATTAATAATAAGTGCCCATGTCATTATTTGTGGCTGGCAGTGGAAAAGAGGTCTGACTACATAGGGCAACAAACATGGGCCTCAACTATTCAAACACAGGGCCTACGAAATCTAAAACAAGTTCTGTAGAAGGAGCAAGACTTGGCTTCTTAGTCCATCAGTCTCTCAGGCAGGCCAGTGCTCAAGGTGAACAGAGGTACAGCTCCCAGCCAATGCCTGTGGACTTGAGCCAGCTGCCAGTGCCATGTGCTTAGTGAAACCATGCAGCAAACAGACTGACCCTTTAAGACAGGGTCACATGGTCAGAGATCACTATAGATGCTCAAAAAGCCAGGTCTAGACACCAAAAATTCTCTAAAAATTTACAATATACTTAAAAAGATGCTTAGGTGCTAAAGAAAAAAATGTATATAGACAGTCCTAAAAAATAGTTTAAATATAATAAACCACAATCCTTAAACAGAAAGTAAAGTAATATAAGAAAAAACAAGTCAAATAAGGAAAAAAAATTATAATACAGAGAGTTTGGACCTTTTATGGTGCTGTGTTAATATAAATTTTTTGAATGCTGATGAACAGAGAACAGCAGCTGTTGAGAGATGTTGGATTATGAAAAGGACACCTAATTTAAACCAGCCTATATACTTTAGAGATGTCTTGGCTTCCAAATGGAAGTCAAGAAATGTGTTGCATTTGGGGAGAGGTTGTGCTTCTGTTTCCACAGGAAACAAAGGGCTATGGATTCCTTCAAAATTAATAAAGATCTGATTTGAATGGGGAGACATCCTAAAAATCTCAACATGAAAAAACCCTACAAGACAGGTGACTTATATGCTAATCCCTCTACATGGGAACAGCTCTGAGACTGGATGAGACATAAGAGATCATATAGGCTACAGAGTCGTCATGACCTATTATTACATGTCATTCTTTCATATGGCATGGATAGAGGTTTATATTAGAGTATGATTTTGCAGTCAAAACAGAATAAAATGTTGATAGATGCCTTTTACCTGCTCAAACATAGAACAAAAGAATCATCTTTAGTTGACTTGTGCACAGACATATTCCATACTTGTTTTAATACAGATATATATGTTATCTTTAAAAGTTTGTGTGTTTTCAGAAAAAAAGACCAGACATAAGTAAAGACAAGTAGTCCAGGTATTCCAGCCTCTCAGAATGCCTCTGTTGCAATTTCTTCAAAATTCTGTATCCAGAACAAATTCAAAGCAGCTAACTGAGATGGTCCATCCTCACAGACTATTCTAGCCAAGAAAATTACCCATCACACAGAGACTAAAAAAATAATAGTACGGCTAGCTCTCCTAGGACTTGATCATTATCCCAGTTTTCTCAGGATCCCCTAAAGATGACATCACCCACAGACAACAGGAAGCAGTATAGAGAACATGATACTTACATTTCCAAGAAGTGGGGTGGGTGTGGGAGTGCACAATGAGTCCAGCTTGTAACTTGTTTCCGTGTTGACTCAAGTTCAGAGAGTCCAAGTTTGTTTTGCTCCACAAGGCTGTATAACTGGATGTTTGGCCAAAGATATGGTTTCCAGATGTCTTACTCCCCAAGGCTGTGTAACAAGATGCTTTACCATAATGTTTGGTTACCAGATGTTTTGAGAATTAAGAAGATGTTTATGCTGGACTTCAAGGATGCTTTCTTCAGCCTATGACTGGCCTCAGTCAGTCAGCCTATGTTTGCTTTCGAATGGACAGATCCTGAAGATGGATTCAATGGAGAGCTGACCTGAACATAATTACCCTGAGTGTTCAAGAACTCTCCTACCATCTTTGATGAGGCACTGCATTAGTACTTGGGTTAGATTGACAAGCTCACACTAATGTCAGTTTATTACTGTATGTGAATGACCTCCTGTTATCCACTGATACCTTGAAAGCCTGCAAAGCCACCACTGAGGGGCACTCAGAACTTTAGGAGACCTGAGGTTTGTGTCAACAAAGAAGGCTCAACTCTGCCAGACTGAGGTAATTTACCTAGGGTACATACTCAAGGGGAGGAAGAGATGGCTATCAAAAGCAGAGAGAGAGAGAGACTATCCTGAGGATCCCCAGATCAAGCAACAGCTGAGAGGTGAGAGAGTCCCTGGGGTCTGGCAAGTTCTATAAGTTCTGGATCTCTGTGTTTGCTGAATAAGCCTGACTTTGTACAAAGACACAAGGGGAGGAAAGGCTCCCTTTGACTGGACCCCAGAAATGGAAAAGGTCTTCAATGAAATTAAGACAGCTCTACTGAATGCACCTTATTTGGCACTACCAGGCATCACTAAACCCTTCCATCTATATGTGGATGAGAAAAAGGGAGTTACCAATGGGGTACTGATAGAAAACCTGAGTCCATGGAAAAGGTGGGTGGCCTACTTGTTCAAAAGACTAGACCCAGTGGCTACTAGATGGCCTCCTTGTCTCTGCATCATTATAGCAACAGTTTTACTAGTTAGACTCAGACAAAATAACTTAAAGTTATTTTGGGACAAACTCTTAAAGTGACCAAACCCCCATGCTATCAAGGGCATTCTTAAACACCCTCCCAATAGATGGCTTACTAACCCTTGGCTGACTCATTATCAGACTTTGCTCTTAAACCCACCCAGAATCCAATACATCCACGGCAGTGCTTTGAACCCTGCTACCCAGCTTCTATGTCCAGACCTGGAATAACTCCTCCATGATTGTCTGGACA
Source organism: Peromyscus attwateri (assembly GCA_902168425.1). Classification (NCBI taxonomy): domain Eukaryota; kingdom Metazoa; phylum Chordata; class Mammalia; order Rodentia; family Cricetidae; genus Peromyscus; species Peromyscus attwateri. The sequence continues at coordinate 11,069 of CABHPP010072004.1, read as the reverse complement.
TCCTGATTATTATTCATAGGATCAAACCAGACCTCAAGGATGTCCCTTTGTCAAGAGCCTAAGAAACATGGTATACAGATGGCAGTAGTTTAATCAAAAATGATATGAGATATAGAGGCAGCAGTAACAAATGAAGAAAAAATTATTTGAAAAGAGGCCCTACCTCCTGGAACACCAGCCCAGAGGGTTGAGCTGATAGCTCTAACAATGGCAGTTCAGCTGGGAAAGGAAAAGAGACTCAATATCTATACTGATAGCAAGTACACATTCACCATTATTTATGTCCATGGTGCCATCTAAAAGGAAAGGGGATTGTTGACTGCAGAAGGAAAGACTGTTAAAACAAATAGAAGATTTTAGACCTCTTACAGGCCATATGGCTGCCCCAAGGGATAGCTGTCATGCACTGCCCCAGGCACCAGAAAGGAGAGGACCCATTTTTGAAGGGAAAAAATTGAGCAGATGTGGCAACAAATGAAGCCACCTTCCAGATGGTGGCCATCCTGCTGGTCACACCACCAAAGATTGTAGGTAACACACAGGCTACCAGAATTTCCATCTTACACTGACCAAGAGCTCTGGAGAATCCTCTCGTGCAAAAATGCGTAAAAGTGAAAGGATTGTTCAAGACCCCTGATGAATGTCTCATCCTCCCATTAGACTTTGCCACTCAACTAGTCTGACAAATACATCAGAGTACCAACATGGGAGAAAGAAAAATATAAGACCTTTTGAGAAGAGAACATCTTAAGGTTTTTGACCTTAAGTCTAAAACAACAGAAGCTGTAGACTGATGTCTCACATGCTGTCTCGTCAATACAAAAAGTGAAATCATGAGAACCAAACAAAGGGAAGAGGGAATCTGGCCCAGTGCCAACTGGGAGATTGACTTCAAAGGTAAAACCATGAGTGTATGGCTATAAATATTTGCTGGTTTTTATAAATACCTTCTCAGGATATACTGAGGCTTTCCCAACTTTCACAAGATGCCTGCAATGTAGTCAAGAAGCAGCTAGAAGAAATCATCTCAAGGTTCCCTTTAGAGACCTGGTTTCCTGACCTATATTTTGACTTGGGAACACTTTATGGTTGGACTAAGGTACCTGATGCTATGATACAAGAAGTCACCCATTTTTATATTTGCTCTGGACATGATAAAGATAAGGCCTAGACAGAGACTTGTGAGGGAGTCAGTGACTATTTCTATATTTCATGGAGCTGTGTCTCCATGGGTCACACATGGTGGAAGGCCCCAAAGGATGGAGACTTTATCAAGATAAAGAGGGCAAATCAACCAAAATGTCTGGGTGGTTGGTGGTCTAATTTGCTGGGGAAGAAGTATGTAAACTATATTAACCCAATTCACTGATGCTGATAAAAAAGACATTTGTTTGAATGTCAGGAAAAACCTGGGGTTTAAGGCTATATAACCAGATCAGAGGACCATAGGAAAAGACCTAGGGGCATTATTCACCCTCCAGTTAGACATCCAGCCCCTACAGCCACAAAAGCCCCTGGGTCACAATAAGGTAATGGGCACCCCAAAGCCTAAGTAAACAAGGCCTAAGAAAAATAAAACATTGTCATTGACCTCCGAGGCTTCCACGATGAACCTACCCTCTAATCCAGGCCTCTTTAACCTACTGAGAGCTACTTATTTGGTTCCAAATGCCTCAAGGTCAAGCCTCACCAAGACTTGTTGGCTCTGCTTGGACACAAAACCCTCCTATTAGAAGGGGATTGCAGTACTGGGAAGTTATACCAGCTCCCTTCACATGCAGTCATGCAGATGGCAACACTCAGGCAGAGGGAAACTTACCTTACAATCTGTGATGGGAAATGGCCTCATCATGGGCCAACCTCTACCTTATTATGTCAACCTCTGCAATAAAACTCAGAGTCCAATGTGGATGGGATATTTAATTTCCCATGATGATGTCTAGTAGGCCTGTACCACAGGCTTAACCCTCTGTATACATTCCAAATTTTAAATGACATTTGGTGTTTCTGTGTCTTGGTACAACTGGTCCCTAGGAGAGTCTATTTCCCTGAGGAAGAGATTCTCCATTGGCTAGAACCACTAGGATGGGCCAAACAGTAGGTTTTCATGGCCATCCTAATATCCTCCCTCATAGGCTCAGGTGTATTCAGAACATAGGCATTGTAACCTCAGCCCTCATCCTCCAAGACTAACATTACAGAATTCTGAGCATGGCCATAGAGTTTATACAAAGACATTATGCATGAGTTTAAAAGCCACTCCCAGAAGCCAAAAGGTTGTTTGGTGAAAATCTCAGTAAAATGATTAGGCTATCTCTCTAAAAGTCATGGCCTGTGAAGATCACCTGTAGACGAATTTCTAAACAGTCTTATTAAATAAGAAACACAGAACAAAATACAGAGGTGCAAGCTATAGAGATCAGAGCAATAGCCACCAACTAACCTTAGTTTACCACCTTGCTGTAGCTTCCCAAGAGAGCTTCTTCCTGTCTAACCTGTGCCTTTATTACCTTCCTGTCCTGCCTTCTCATTGGCTCTAATCCCAGCAACATCACTTTCTCGTCACTGCCTTTCAATACAGACCTCCAAGGTCTCTATAGCTGGTACTGGGATTAAAGGCGTGTGTCACCATGCTTGGCTGTGTCCTTGACCACACAGAGACTCTGCCTGCCATGTGATTGGATTAAGGATGTGTGCTACCACTGCCTGATTTCTCTTTATGACTGACTATGACCTCTGATGTCCAGGCAAACTTTATTTATTAACATACAAATAAAATATCACATTTCAGCACAAATAAAATATCACCACAATCACCCAAGGTACTACAAACTATAAAAGCTATGGCTACTGCATTGAGTTGCATATGAGAGCTAGATGGTAAGTCTCTATCACTGAGGACACCAATTACTTAGCAACATGACATAGAGAAATTTAGGCTGGTAGTGAACTGGATGATCTCTCCTTTCTGATTGGATTGCATACTGCTGGAAGATGCCATAAAGGGTACTGGGAGAAAGTGTCACTAATTGTTCTGATTGAGTGTGGTCTTTGCATGCTATTCTAGTAACACTATGCTAGGCAATATGTGCACACTGCTTCAATAGGGCATGAAAGCCATGTATGAAAACAACTGCTTTCTGACATCTGATATTTACTGTAAGCATGTCAAAAGATCACAGAGGTGTGTTCATAGGCCCCAGTGGAGAAGCAACTGCTATTGTTCTGTTAAGCACATATGATATGATTGTCAAATTGCCTTCTAAACATGTTATCATGTCCAAGATTATAACTGCTCTCACTCACAGTTGAACATGAAAAGAAAATTCTCCTTTCAAATGGGAATTGTAATACAGATGTTGAAACCAGCCAGATCCTGAGAATAAGTGACTGTTTCTATAGCATAGTAGAACAATCCTTAGGTATACATGGAAATGAAACTAGACATCTATTTTATATCCTAGAAAGTTCAAAAAAATTGCAGAAGACTGAGTTATTTCATTCATAACAAAGTAGTTATAAATTGAACAAATATTGGATGAAAGAAGCAAAAGTGATACATTTGTATTTTTGGTTTAGCCTACTATAACCTGAACTATAAAATAAACTTAAAACCAATATTCACCTGAGATAATTTTACCATATTTTTTGAATAACTATCAAATGGAAGCATGTTAATTCTTACAAAAAAAAATACCACTTGAGATTGACATACTCCTTGAAGAGTAGTTTTGTGTGTGTGTGTGTGTGTGTGTGTGTGTGTGTGTGTGTGTGTGTGTATGTGTGTAATGAACTGCTCAGTATTCACTGGAAATGAGATAATAATCCCCAGTGATATGAATTCACACTTGAATCCAGAGGCTCAGCAGGGACACATCCTTGATGACAAACAATGGCAGTAAGGGACAGCTGGGCAGCAATAAATGCAAAATGACCTTGACCTTGTTACTTTTCTGTGAATTCTTTGCAGCGAATTCTTTGTAGTGAATTACTTTGCAGGAGGTAAATTTTGAGATTTTACTGGTTTGAACTTTATATTTGGAAAATACTTCATTCTTTAGAAATGTATCCAAGATTATAAACTTCAGTGGATATACAAATCAGGTGAAATAAGGCAAGAAACTAGAACAAAAAAAAATAACTGAATCAATTTCTATTTCTATACTCAAACTCCTTTGAAAATTCATTGTTAAAGATGTCTTATTTATGTAGCCACTGATGAAAGCAGAAGCTAGCATGATTTTTAAGCATATAGGAAGTTACTACTCAGGCAAATGAAGTCATTTTCCTTAAATACTTTGATGGCAAACTGTTGGTAAACTCTTGTGGAAATACCTGTTTTGCCTACTGACAGAATATTCTAGTATCACAGGCACCCAATATTTTAGGCTAACAGAAGATATAATGTCAAAAATCATGAGATAAGTGTGCATGTAGCCTTGAGCTGGATGAACCTAGGTAAAATTCTTAATTTCTTAGGTTGAATATTTACTTGCCATTATACTGTGTAGAAAACCATGTGATTTCATTCCATCACACTCTAATTAGAAAACACAGATTCCTTTCTACTTTTCCAAGTTCAAGTAAGAAAATTTAACTTGATGTGGCTTTGCTTCACTAATAGACTATATGAACATTATACTAAGGAAGCTCAGCTTTTGTGTATTAAGTGATAACACAGCTGAAATCAGGACACACAGCAGCTCTAGATGCTTGCACAAGACCTGTACACAATCAAGGCAATTAACACTACAGCATGGAGTAGAGAAGAGTTCATGAGCTATCACTTCTAGGTGAGAAGCTATGGGCTATTTGTGGCTTTGTAGGGAGAGAAAGTCATTTTTTTTTAAGGTTGTGGCTCCTGGTTGACCATGCTCTAGTAAATAACCCCACACCCAGGAATATATGTGCAGCACAAATTGGAGTTAATGGATTAATAAACATATATAAAAAGAATGATGTGATTTTGGGGTTAGTGGGATGGGACAGGTCTCATAGGATTTGGATTAGATTAAATACATTGTATGGAATTCTCAAAGAATTAATAAAGTATTTAAAAATCAAAATTAAAAAAGTAAAATTCAGTAGTGAAAAAATCAAGTTTTTGTTCAAAGTAAAAATAGAAAAAATAAGTCAGATTAATCAATAAAAAGGAAAAGGTGAACTAAAAGGATCAGTTGTGAAAAAATGAGGATGAGATTGGTCAGTCAAGGAGTGAGACATTGGGCAATCAAGAAAATTTTTATTTTATGTCCTGATGATTAAAAATACACCTTGGTGGCCAAACATCTTCCAAGTCATGGTTAGTTTCTTCCTGCTACAACAGAAACGAAGGCCTGTCATTGAGTCGGGATGTATTCCTAGCACTAACACATGCATATTTTGAAAGGAAACAGTCCTAAAAAGACTCAACATCATTGCAATATCATTAACATTGTGCATTTGATCTCATTTATAGTCTTCTCAATAAGTTCCTGGGAAGATACATAAAACGGGCAAGCTGATCTGACATGATTTAGAAGACAAATGAGTTAACAGTACTCTCTTGAATATGCCAACCACTTTATGAATGTTCATAAAAATTTCTTACAAAAGTTTCAAACTCTAGACCTCAATGGTGTCCACTTCTATGGTTAGTGTGTTGCTGCATCTTTGAAGCATACTTTACATTCTTGTTTTCATTTCATTGAACACCTACATCAGTCCCCATTATTGTAATTATGGAGCCCACAACCTTGGACCATTTCACCCAAGGACTGAGGTATTGTCTAGCCTACTAGGGACCATCTTGTTGCCCATTTTTTAATTGCTGACATCAGTGCCTCTGGGTCTCTCTCACTCTCACACAGTGTAAGTATCTCTCACTCTCTCACAGTGTAAGTATCTTTGGAGTAGACTTTTCCTTTTTGTTCCTGTAATAATTCCTGCCATTTATGTTCTCCAAGTTCTCAAGAGTGTTGAATTCTTTCCTGGGCAGATCAAGAATCTCCTGAATCCCTAGATCCAAAAATGTGGTAAGTGACTTGGCTTAAATGAAAAGAATTACCATTATTTCATTCAACTCTGTTTTCTTATTCTTCAGGATGACATTTATTTATATTATCTTCAAAATCATAATTGCTGTTTTGAGGTATTAATCTTTGTCTCAGCTAAATTACTTTTCTTGAGACCTATAATTACAGGGTTGCTGGCTCCTGGAGGAGGCATATTGTCTTGGTTGCTCATATTTGTGTTTATGTTTGGATCTAGCCATCTGGAGTCAGGAAAATAGTGTTTCTGAATGTAGCTATCTGGCCTCATCTTTGTCCAGTAAATGTTCCCTTCACTGATTAGTGTTGCACCAATCTGCATCCTAGACAAGTGTGTCCATCTGTGGGGTTCCCTTGTAGAGGGATAGTCAAAAATCATGAGATAAGAATGCATGTAACCTTGAGCTGGATGCATGTAGCCATGAGCCCGTTAGTGGTGATTCACAAAGCAATGGTATTGGGCTGAAGGAATAGCTCTGTCCTGCCCAAGTGTGGTGGCTGTTTGGTCTCTGGTAGAGATATGTTCCATGGGACACAGGTTATTCACAAAGGATTCCAGATGGGATTGAAGGAATGACTGAAAAGGATGGTAGGGAATAAGTAAGGAAACCCTGGACCTTCACTAAAAGGTCAAATCCCAAAGAGATGATTGTGAGCAGGGGGCAGGGCTCAGGCCACCAGACAACAACAGGTCTGAGAGTCATCTGGAAAGAGCAGAATGGAGGAAAGGGGAGAGGACACAGTTAGCCTACTTGGGTCCTAGCTAAGAACGGCTGCTGTGAGGTCCTTGGTAAAGATCTTTTCTTCTGGTCCCCAAACAGTCACAAAGGAATGGAGATGAGTTCAAAGGGATAACTGAAAACGGAGGTGAGGAAGATATAAGGGAACCCTGAATCCTCACCATGTGGGCAAGGATGAAATAAATAAGAGTTTTATTCCCAAGAATCTTCCTGCTTTGAGTAATTCAGAAATAATATAAATTGGGTACTCATATATGAAACCATACAAATATTAAATTAAAAAATAATATGTCTAGTGGTTGGACTGCATGAGAATCCCCCTTCCACTTTTGTGTGACAATTGGTATCATCATTGTTCAGATCTTATCTAGACAGTCATATCTGAATTGGTATTATGGGTATAGTTTCCCTGTCATTTCTAGGAGACAGCCTCACAGCTGACTTCCTAGTCCTCTTACCCTTACATTCTTTGTACCATCTCTTTCAAGATGTTTCCTGAGCCATGGATGCAGGACTTGTGTCATAAAAGTATCTATTGGGCTTTAAGCTCCCTATGATCATTTGATCTCTGTACTAAAACCAGTGTTGTTTTATGTAATGTCTCCATTTGCTGCAAAAAGAAGGTTCTTTGATGTGAAGTAAGAGCTTCACTTATCTGATGGTGCAAGAATAAGCTTTAGAATGCTGTTAGGAATTATGCTGATCTATAGAGCGGCAGTAGTAGGTTCTCTTCTAAGGGAGATAAACTCATTAGCCATGGGTACATGATTGGGTTTCTGATATCAGGCATGACTTACCTCCTGTTAATCAGGATGCGGGTAAAGGGAGAATTATTCTCTCCCATGGATGAGTCCACTAATTTGTTATCCAATTAAAAAGTGGTCAGCACTGAAATCATGTACATGGAAGTAATACTAAGTGAATTTGGGGAGTGATATTTACATATTTATGTTCTTAAATTATCTAACAACAAAAATTTAAAAAAAAAACAGGCCATCAGTTTGAGAGGGAGTGCAAAGGGCATGTAAGGGACTGGAGAGAGGAAAAAGAAGAGAGAAGTGATGTAATTATATTTTACTTAAAGTAAAAATATACTGAGAAAGTGTGACATAAAACATAAAATTAATAGTATGTGATGATATATTGTGTACCCTAATATAATTTGCCTGAAGATCAGAGAACAGAACAAGCTGCTAGATTAAGCAGATGCCAGGCAGTGGTGAAACATACCTTTAATCCTAGCACTCTGGAGGCAGAGATCTCTCTCCATCTCTGTGAGTTCAAAGCCACCCTGGATTACCAGAGATTGATTCAGTCTAGGAGAGAAACAGCCAGGCAGTGGTGGCACACACCTTTAATCCCAGTACTTGGGAATCACATGCCTTTAATTCCAGCACTTGAGATCTCATGCCTTTGTACCAGTATTAGGGAAGCACACATGCCTTTCATCCCAGCACTAGAAAGGAAGCAATATGGTTGGGGAGAGAAAGATATATAAGGCATGAGGAAATAGGAACTAAAAACCTTTCAGCTGAGGACTCAGAGACATTAAGTCACAGGATTCATGGAGTTGGCCAGGTGAGATGTGGCAGTGGCTTGTTCCTTTGTCTCTCTGATCTTTCAACATTTACCTGGATATCTGGCTCTGGGTTTTTATTTTAAGACCGTTTTAGAATTTGTGTTACAATAATAAATGAGAACAGTGAGTGCAGCTTCCTCATCCATCTCAACAACACCTGTCAGGAAAAGATAGAGCAAAAGATTTGCTTCCTTAGTTCACATGACCTCATATCAAAGGGACTGTGCTTAATGAGAATCAACATGTCTGAACTTGATTTCAATAGCATGATGCAATCAGTCTTGGTTCAGGGATGACACTGTATCTGAGGCTCCTGAGTGAGGTGTCAATGTACTCTGGAGGAAATTTCTTCCACACTGCTTACCATGTTCAGTATTTAATATGTCCATTTTTTTCTCTAATGGCTTATCCAGTGAAATTAAAATTTTCTAAGAGGTCTACTTTCTTTACCATATCTTCAGTGTTTACTCAGTTTCTGGAATACAACAAATATTCCAAACCTACCTTTGAAAGGAATGAATGAATGAATGAATGAATGAATGATTTTCACACATATTGTTGTGAAGCCTCAGTGGTGACAGTTGTCCAAACTATACACTCTAACATCTAATCTGAGATGAGTCATAGTCCTATGTTAATTCTGACAAGACCCATGAATATATTTATAAAAGTAGTTTAAACAAAACTCTGCTCACTCTCATCTGTAAAGTAGAACATTGTTGATGTGCATGCATGCACGTGTGTGTGCACTTGCGAATGCGCGTGAGTACAAATCATTAAACTAACTAAGATAATAGCTTGTGAATGTAGCCTAATTGGTAGAATTTTTGCTTGGCATGCATAAAGTTCTGTACTAGATCCCAAATACCACATAAACCAAGTATTGGATGCTTGTAAATTAAGTACGGGGGAGATGGAGACAGGAGTATCAGAAGGTCAAGGTCTTCCTTAGCTGCCTAACACATTCAAAGTCAATCTGGATTACATGAGGTCATGTTAAAACGAGAGAGATAATTGACGTCAAACATTAAATATACAGCTGAGAGAAGGGAACTTTGACTGTAATTTATACATGTTATATGTGTGATAGGTGTATGCATGACCTGTGGATATGTGTGTGTGAGTCCTGGTGCATGCATGCCATGAAGTTCAGAAGACAATGTCGCTGTCAGTTCTGTTCTTCCACCATTTTTAATACAGGGTCTTTTCTGTCATTCACTGCTCCTTACTCCATCTAGTGGACCCCAGAACCTCCAGTGATGATTGTCTCTCTGGCTCTTATCTGCCAGTAGGAACAGGAAACACTTGGGTAAAAGTTAATTGATGCTCAGTGGTATTCACTTTATCTGGGTGATATCATGGGTACAGTAAATGACTTAATGAAAGCAAGATTAGGGAGAGACTTTAATCAAGGTGATATCAGAGGTGCAGTGTAGGACTAAATGAAAGTAGTATACATGAGAGAGTTGAGCTGATTCTTGGGTGGAGGGTCACTGCGCTTTCTATCTTCCATTATAACATATAGGCTGAGGCCAACTGTCATGTGTTTAACATATGAATTATGAAATGTTAATTCTTACCAGAAATCATACATACCCCATCTTGTGCACTATTTTCTAAGTAACAATGACATTTTATACTCTTGCCTATAAAAATTGTGTATGTCTCAAATAATGATTCAACTTTACATCTCATCCCTCCCTATAATCACCAAAGTGTCTAATAGAGTATGTTACATCAACCACTAAATTACTAAAAGAGAACTGGTGGACATGAATGAAAGAAACAAAAAATAGTCCATTTAATGATTGATTTAATATCTTCTAACATGAACTAGCCTCAATCAAATATAAACTTGCAGGAATATTTACCTAAGATAATTGGTTATCATGTACATCCAATAATTTTCAAATGAAAGTGAACCAATACTCACATAAATAGGAAAATGAGTGATTGCTTTAGATAGAGATAGACCCCTTCAAAATTAATTGTGTTTGTGTGAAATGAACTTTTCAGCACTCACTGGGAATGAGGTAATGATCTCTGGTGATTTAAATTCACACTGGAATGCAGAGCCTCACCAGGGACTTAACCTTGGTGACAGACGGTGACAGTGGAAACAGCTTTGCAGCTATAAAATCATAGTGACTTTGAACTTCCTACTTTGAAATGAATTCTTATTTCAAGAGGTAAGATTGTGACTTTGTTGGTAAATCTCCATTTTAGTAAATCAAAGATACTTTATTCTTTGAAAATGTACTGTGTTTACAAATGATGGTAGAAACAAGTCAGATGGAATCAAGCAATCATATAGCAG
>CABHPP010071988.1:0-19148 GCA_902168425.1 Peromyscus attwateri | reverse complement strand
AAAAACAAAAAAAAAACAAAAAAAAAAAAAAAAAAAAAAAAAAAAACACCAAAGCTCACTCCCACAATGACACACTTCCTCAAAAAAGTCCATACTTACTTCAATAAGGTCGCACCTCCTTATAGTACCATTCTCTTTGGGGGACATTTTCTTCAAACCACCACAGAGAGTAAGAAACAAACTCTTGCAGTAGGATGGAGCATAAAAGAAAAACACCCAGGTCTGAAGGATCCAGTATTCCATGTGAAGCACAGTTAATATCTTACATTGGAGAGCCATTAAACAAAGATGAAACTTTTAGTGCTCTGTGTTAATGATATGTATTTAAGCAAAGTCACAGTGTCAAGTTCTAAGCTCAGAGAAGAGCCCTGAAATGGGGATGCTGTCATTGGAATGTTAAAAATGTCTACTGGGAGGGTGGGGAATGCTCATCAAGTATCCCACGTGGTTTTTAGACAGAGGAAGCCATAGGGTGCTGGGTCTATTGTTTCTTCGGTTTGTATGGCTTTGCAGGCTGTGGGAGATAGTCCTAGAATCACTAAAGAAGGACATAAAGTCATTGTTAATATTTAAAACTCAACTTTTGAAAGTATTTTAACTTGTAAAAAAAGAGCTTCTATTTTTATGTGTATTTAAGTGCCCCACATGCTTGCAGTGTCCACAGAGATTAGAAGAAGGCATTGGATTCCTGGAACTGGAGTGACAGACCACTGTGAATTGCTATGTGGGTGCCAGGAACAAAACTCAGGTCCTCTGCAAGAGCAGCCAGTGCTCTTGACCACTGAGCCATCTCTCCAGCCCCAGCACTCAGCTTTCATGATGGGGTGAGGGGCTCTTTTAAAACACACACTTGAGAAGAAATTCAAGCTGATTAACAAAAGTTTGTTAGCCAGCTCACAGGTCACAGGTCACAGGTCACAGACACTTTAGCTTTCTGTTTCTGTCTACATAGGGAAGATCCGTTATTCAGTTTCTATAAGGATAGACTCCTGGAGATTGTGTGTGTGTGTGTGTGTGTGTGTGTGTGTGTGTGTGTGTGTGTATGTGTGTGTCTTCCAACTTTGGCCTTTCAGAATTCTTTAAAGTTGATTCCTTGGTGCTTATGACATCATGAGCCTTTGACCTTCTTGGGTTTGTTTTGGGGATTCAGCATACATTTTCTAGTACTTCCAGACTCATCTTGTAGTCTCACTGCCCATCACACCCCCACCAAACACACACAGGGAAACCATGGTCTTTACCCCCCCCCCCAAAAAAAAAGCTTTTAAAAACCAAGATCTGGACATGAGATGCACTCAGTATTTTCACTAGTTGGATATCCATGCATCCATGCATTGCCTCCCTTGGGAACATAGCTTGGCCACAGATGTACATATATTAATCCTTGTATACACAGATGCTGTATATCTAGAATGCTCTAAGTTAGGATGCTCTTACTGATTTCCCCAATGCTCAAGTCAGCACAACACCCTTCATTCTTACCCCTTTATGGTTTGTAGCTTCATTTCTGTGACAGCCAGCCCTGTTTCCTATCACTTGAGATCTATTAACTTCAATTCTGCTGTGCTTAGAATTCTATGAGGTGCAGACTGCTAAGCCGTATCCCCGTGAGAAATGAATTCCCGGCATCAATGCAGAATCTGCCTTTCTCATCAGCTTACCAGCATCCAGTCTAAGCATTGTTCTCAAAGGTTACGGCACTGAGGGAGGACTGTTATGAATTCTAGGCCCATCTGGCCTACACAGTGAGACTGGGTCTCAAAAAGCAAGAACAAAAGTTAGATCAAGGCTGAAACCCTCGTGTGGCAGTGTGAGCCTGTAAACTGTGCTGCTTGAGAGGCCAAGGCAGAAGGACACCAAGTTCAAAGCCTGCCTGTAAAGAAAGAATCAGCTCAAGGGCAGCCTGTGCAACTTGGTGAGACTTTTGTCTTCAAAAAGTAAGAAGAGGGCTGGAGAAAGAGCTTGCATGTCTGGATTCTGTCCTTAACACCACAAAAGAATAAAAGTTAAGTCTGCCCTCAGATTTACAGATGTGCATATGTAGTCACATCGTTTAAGTTTATTCGTTATTATTGGGATTTGGATGATCTCGGTACACAGCAGAAGCAAAGAAACAAAAAGCCCCCTTTGTTTGAGATACTTTTCTCCTTTCATTTTTTAAAATTTATTTTTATGTATATGAGTGTTTTGCCTGCATGTATGTCTGTGTACCATGTGTGTGCCTGGTGCCCAGGACGGCTAGAAGAGGATGTCAAATCCACTGAGACTAACTGCCATGTGAGAGCTGGGAGTGAAACCTGGGTCCTCTGGAAAGCAGCCAGGACTTTTTCTCCAGCCCCTCTCCTAGCTCAACTTTAATATTACATAGATGGACTACTGCAGACTAGGTAAGTTTGACTTTTCTGGTTTCTGTCTTGCAACTTTATAAATAGTACTTGAATGTAGCAATCTTAACTGTCAGGGAGAGCAGTTTCATTTTTCTCTTGTAACAACTTTGTAACCCCTGATTTTCTATCAACACCTTGAGGTCTGGAAAATAAAAGGTGAAGGAAGTGAGCTGGTCCACAAAAACAATCGTGGTATACATTGTTACAACCGAAGAAAGGCATACTAAAGTAATTGTCTCAGGAAACAGGAGGTGATATTTTGTATCTTCCCAACCAAATGCCGTGAGGTGTACTGATTGACTTTTGAGATCTTTGTGATGACCTGATTCTGTATCAATTCACCGATTATGTGTATCCACATGTGACAAAATGGCTTGAAAACCACTGGACACTGGTGCCATGTTCCAGTGTTAGCTTCCTGCTTTTGAAGTCACTCTTTGGTGGCCTACAGTGTATGGAATCTGGGCGAGGGTTGCATGGAACCTCTCTACTGTTTTTCCAAGTTTCCGAGAACCCACAATTCACAATAAAACGTTTTTAAAGTGATATTTAAAGCTTCCAATTAAAATTAAATGCATATACATTAAAACAAAATTGTCTTAACTCTTTTCCTGTACTATGGTCATATTAAATCTTCAAGTGAGATCAAATTAGCTGTTCCATGTGTAATGGAATATTTAGAACCCCATTCTCTTTGGCTGAAAATTTTCCTGAGAGAACATCTTAAGGAAAATTTCCACCCTCTCATACCTTCCCTAATAATAGAGTCTTCCCCATTTGTCTTCCCAATGTAGAATCTCTACAAGGATATTCAAAGACTCTGAGCTTATACTTATAAAAAATATATTGCTAACTATTTGTTATCCCCTACTGTAGTGGGTAGCCATTCCAGCTTTGATCTGGAAGTTCCAAACCCCATTGAGGCTTCGGTAACTATCACGCCTACAAGGCAGGGCCAAGAGAGGGCCCTGAAGACCCGAGATCTGGATGTGCTGCGCTCTCTTGTTTCCTGGACCCTAGACGCTAGAGGTAGACAGAGGAGAGTTCTCCAGAGAACAGCACCGGACTGCGCTGCGTCTTTTCCAGAACCCGCAACCTACCTATCCCTTCATTTGTAAGTTACGCCACTAAATAAATCTCCCTTTTAACTACGTGGAGTGGCCTTAATAATTTCACCAATACCCTCCCTACCTTCTTCCCCCGCTGCATTTACCTGGCCAAGGGCAGTTCTGGTTGGCCTTCAGCAGCTATCTACTCTCAGCCTGCACCTGAGCATGGCTGGCATTTAATGCCAAAATGTAGAATCAGGCTCCTTTTCAAGTTCAGGACCATAAATCCAAGACAGACTTCTTCTGCCTGCCTCACAATTCCAGTTTGTGCTCTTCAAAGTCATGGTCATAGCCAAGTGTGGTGGCACATATAAACTCAACACTTCCAAGGTGGAGGCAAAGGGATCAGGGGTAGAAGGTCATTCTCAGTTATAAAACAAATTTGAGGCCAGCCCAGGCTCCAGGAGACCTGGTCTCAAAATCTCAAAAGAAGTAAGCAAACAAAAACCCCAAATCACCATCATGCTTTGTGTTTTTTTTTTCTCAGAATGTCCTTAGGTCACCTCCTTTACATTCTCATCAGATGAGCTTGCCTTGTGTTTCATTGGGAATAGAAGCAATTAGATTATCCTCTTCCCGTCAACCTGCCCCAGTCAGTATCCACTGTCACCTCTCTTTCCATGAAGCACCCTTGCATATATCAGTATCCTCACCTCCTACTCACCCTCGATGCCTTCATCGAAGCGTCTGTTAACGGAATTGTTCATCAAAACTTTCCTGGCCGCCATCTTGCCAATAATCTTACTAAGATTTTTTTTCAGATTTATTCTTATTTATGTGTATGTATCTGTGTGCCACATGTATGTGGGTTCCCACAGAGGCCAGGAGGAGGTTTCAGATCTCCTGGGCTGGAGTTAAAGGCAGTTGTTAGTCACCGGACGTAGGAGCTGGGAAGTGAACTCAAGATCTCTGTGAGAGAATCAACTGAATCATTCAGCCCCCTAAAGTCCTTAGCTGAACGCATAGCTCCACTCTGTACACTTGGCCACTCTTCCCAGTTGCCTTCCCGAGTCACACTAAGGGTATTTTATGTGTCCTTTGACTGGGTTTGGGGGTACCCAGGAAATGGTTCAAGCATTTTGGCTGTTCCTGTAAGGACAGTTTTTAGCTGAGATTAACATTTAAATCCATAGACAGCACTATATTTAAAGCAGGTTTCTCTGGTGTGGGTAGACCTCAGCCAATTCACCAAGGGCCTGAATGGAACAAAGGCATTCACGGAGTCCTTAGCATATGCAACACATATTCTAGGTGCGGGACAAGACAAAACACCATCTTTTAGTCTGTCAAGAAGGGACAATTCTCAAAGAAATAGCACCTCACAATGTGCTCGAGTGAATATCAGCAGATCATGTGATTGGGGTCGCTAGCAAGCTGGCTTGCAGACAGCAGGACAGAAAAATCGAGTGACAGCTCTGTTAAGCCACTTTCTTGCTGCCTGCTGGAATTTTTACCTAATTCTTAGGATTCAGTTCACTTGCTAAAGATGCCTATGATAATAATAGAACTTTGTCTCCTTGGGTTCTGAGAATGTGTACTGAATATCAAGTGTCAGTGGCTGCCACACAGAAGAACACTGAGTACCTTTTTCCTATTTAAATGCAGAGCTTGCATATGGCTTCTACAAGAAAGAACCATTTAAGCTGAGATCTAAAAGATGAAAAGGATCCAGTCTTGTACAGTGGGTTGAGGATGAATATTGCAGTCAGAGGGACCGCCCAAAAAGTGATGCTGCCTCTGGGGAGGTGAGTGGTCATGTGGGACCTCGTAGACCTGCCTAGGGATTTGGATTTTATTCAAGTGGGGCACGAAGGTAATTTGGAGTGTGACATGATGAGGGTTGGCCCAGTCTTGTTACGATCTCTAAAAGGATCTCATCATAGCAACCTGGAGGATGGGCTGTCAGGTAAGCAAGAGAGCAGGCAGAGGCCTGGTTAGCAAGAGGGCCGGTTAGGAAGTTTAAAGACTCTGCTGGGATATTTGGGGGTTTTCTTTGTTTTATTGGGGGGGGGTTGTTTGGGGTTTCAATTTGGTGTATGTGAGTGTGCTTGCCTGTGTGTGTATACGGTGTGTGGGGTGTGGGGTGTGGGGTGCGGTGAACCTAAGAGGAAGCCTTCAGATGCTCTGCTCTTAGTCCCTTGAAACAGGAGGCTCTCACTGTACCGGGCACTGTGGCTAGAGTTTTCCTGCCTGGCCCACAGTCAGGATAAATCTCTTTCACCTGCCAGTCCCACAGCTGCTCAGACCCAACCAAGTAAACACAGAGACTTATATTGCTTACAAACTGTATGGCCGTGGCAGGCTTCTTGCTAACTGTCCTTATGGCTTAAATTAATCCATTTCTATAAATCTATACCTTGCCACGTGGCTCGTGGCTTACCGGCATCTTTACATGCTGCTTGTCCTGGCGGCGGCTGGCAGGCAGGCAGTCTCCTTCTGCCTTCCTGCTCTTTTAATTCTCTCTGTTAGTCCCACCTACTTCCTGCCTAGCCACTGGCCAATCAGTGCTTTATTAGCAACACATTTGCCATACAGAACATCCCACAGCAGGGCACTCACTGTTTTGTGTTGTGATTTGGTGAGGCTGGCCACCAGCAAGCCCCACCACCCTTCTGTTCCCACCCCCCTCCCAGCACTGGGGTTATGGAAGCATACAGCTATTCCTGGACTGCGGTGGTGGACATTAGAACTCAGGTCCTCATACCGACTATGTCATCTCCTAGACCTTATCTTGATTTTTAAAACACCATGTGCTCTTGAAGAATTGTTTTTACTTACATTGATGTGCCGTGTGCTTCGTGCATGTGCAGAGATCAGAGGACAGACTATGAGGTCAGTTTTCTCCTTTTACCATGTGAGTGCTGGGGGTCGAACTCAAGTCTTCAGGCTTGAAGGCAGGTGCCTTCGCCAGCTGAGCCCCTTCGACACCCCTCATAGGTTCTTCTTGGTTATTTTGTTTCCATTTACAGATAATTAAAGTCATAAGGTGCTTACTCAGATCCTCCAGTATCTTTCTATTGAATTCCTCCAAGTGGAGAGAAAACTACTTTCTTCCAACCATGTTATAAGTATTGTTTCTGCTGGGCATGTGGCACACACCTTTAATCCTATCATTTGAGGCAGGGGCAGGCAGATCTCTGTGAGTTCCAGGCCAGCCAGGAACCTGACTCAAGACAAACAAACAAACAAACCAGCAAGCAGGTAAACAACCTCAAAACAATCATTCCCTAGCAATGTCCACCAATTTAAGTTTTGTTTTACTCTCTTTTAAAGCTTGGAATAGCATAGCAGTGTGTGTTTCTATATTTTAGTTCACTGTAGTAAAATTTTATGAAATGACTGAAATTCTCTAATTGCTGCATAATTGACTCTAAAAATTAATGATAGCCTTTCTTTTCACATACTCTTTTACATTCAATTTCATTTATTTTTATGTGGGGATATTTTTCCTCCATGGTGCTGCAATGCAGACCCAGAGCCTACTGTACACTATGCATGCCTCTAAACAAACCACATATCCTACCCCTTCCTGTGGATTTTTATAAACGTCTTCCCTGTAGTTTATATTTAGCAGTCGTTGTACTAACACACCGACTCTATATGCATTAGTGTAATTATGACTTAAACAGGCATATAGAATACTTAGTCCTGGGCTTCAGAACTTGGTATGCATCCAGCCATTCAATGCCTCTCTCTCTCTCCCTTCATCTTTTGGGCGGCAATCTCACCGTGCTGAAGAACATGCTCTTTGTATAGACCCACTAGATGTTAGCCAAAAGCCAGGAAGCAGTGCCCCACGTCTGCAGTTCCCTCCCCGAGACTCCCATTAATGAAGCTAAAAGCTAGCACTGAAATGGCATTTGCTGTATTCTGTAGAACTGGTCTGAAAACTTCACATATTCTAAAGCAGGAGTGAGGACTAATTGTGTTCAAATTAGTTTTTTTTTTCAGTCCTGAAGTGAACACGTCTAGAGTCTCGTTACTGAAGTTCGTTCTACACATTTCAGCACACAGGGTCCCTCATGCCTCAGGCAGCGCCACTATTCCCTTCATCATGAGCGCCAGCTAGGCTGTCAGAGACCTGCTACTTGGTTCTTCTTTGTTGGAGCTTTTGCCAGACATTGTCTTATCATGTCTCCCAGGCCGATCTTGGACTCATGGTCATCCTGCCTCAGCCTCCCCTGTGCTGGGATTGCAGGATGTACCACCATATCAACTTTCCTGATCTTTAGTTACAGGTGTTTAACACTTTAGCTTGAGGGTCTTAAAAGTACGGAAGTGAATTCAGTTTGACTACATTGGATTGGAAGGTCTGGGAGTCGTCGATATTCTATGGAATGTGTAGGCAAAGAGAACAAGAGCACTAGGTGAATGTATCATGTCACTTCTGCATCTCAGTGACCAAAATACACCAGAGAACAACCTTAAGGAAAGCTTAATTAGCTCACAGATTCAGAGGGTTCAGTCTACACTTGCTTAGTTAGTTCCATGCACTTGGACAAAACATTCTGGTAACTAGAGCTCATGACAGAAGACCATCTTTACCTCTTTGCTGACAGGAAGCAGAAAGGGAGGGGAAGGGAAAGAAAGACCCAGGAAGGGAAGGAGGGACAGGGGAGAGAGGGAGAGGCAAGGATAAGGTTCCCCCTCCCCGGAGCCCACCCCAGTGATGCGCTTTATCTAGCCCCCACCACCTAACGTATTCAGAACTCTCTAGAATAGTGCCAACAGCTGAGGACTCAGCAGTCAGCAATGAGCCTGTGGGCTCATTGATGTATGTATGATGTATGTCATCTCAACCATAACGAGTGTTCACTGATTAATTTTCAGGGCCGTATTTCTCAAACACGGCTGTACAATTGAATCACGTGGTAAGGTTTACCACTGACATGAATACCTGAGTCTCACCTGCAAAGACTCTGACATAATGATCCCAACCAGGAACTCAAAGGCCTCTTAAAGCTATTTGCTTCCAGGTGTGATGGTGCACGCCTTTAATCCTAGCACTTGGGAGGCATAAGCAGGCAGATCTCAGTGAGTTCAAGGCCAGTCTAGTCTACACAGTGTTCCATGACAGCCAGAGCAACATAGTAAGACCCTGTCTCAAAGAAAAAGAAGGAAACAAACACAAACACAACAATCAACCTACTGCCTGTATTATACCAATTCCAGATTAGAGGTTTGTGAAACCTACAGTAAACAAGTATGTGTTATGTAAGTGTATATAAACAACATTCATCACAACACCATTCAATAGCCCAAAGGAGGAAGCCCCAGTACCCAGCAATAAATAAGTGGGTAGACAAAATGTGGTGTGTACAATATAGGGAGAGATTATCTAGCCTTATAAAGGAAGAGAATTCTGACCCGTGCCACAATATGGACAAACCTTGACTGAGTGAAATAAGGCAAACCAGAAGAAAATATATGATCCCACTTATAAAAGTGAGCATAGTCAAATTCTCAAAGACAGGAAGTAGACTAGTTGGGCTAAGGGGGCCTGGGGAGTTGTTGTTTAACGGGTATGGAGTTTCTATTTGGACTGCTGAAAATCTCCTGGGAATGGGTAGTGGTAGCATGACATTGTGTATGTATTTAATGCCACAGAATTGTATGCTTATAAATGGTAAAAAGGATACATTTTATATCCATATTATTTATTTGTTTGAGACAGGGTTTCATGAAACCCAGGCTAGCCTCAAACTCCCTAGGGAGTCAACAATGTCCTTGAACCTCTGCTCCTGCTTCCACTTCCAAAATGCCAAGATTACATATATTTTAACACAAGAAAACACATATGTACACACACGCATGCACGATGAATATCTGCAAACTTCCCTTCCCAGTTAGATTCAGAGTATCAGGGAACATAATATAGATCTTTTATTTTAGGAAAGACTAATAGTTTCTTAGTGATGATTGTTTTCCTTATAACATTGTTATGTTGTCTTAGTCAGTCTTCTATTGCTGTGAAGAGACACTGTGACCACAGCAACTCCTATAAAGGAAAACATTTAATCGGGGCTGGCTTACACTTCAGAGACTTATTCCATTATCATCATGGTGGAGTATAGTGGTATTCTATTTGTACTGAAATGTGATTTTATTTGTATGTTAATAAATAAAGTTGCCTAGGGGGTCAGAGCTATTAGCAAGCCATCGGGAAAGCCAGGGCGGTGGTGGTGCATGCCTTTAATCCCAGCACTTGGTAAGCAGAACTAGGTAGATCTCTGTGTGTTCAAGGATACAGCCAGCATTGGAGACACACGCCCTTAATCTCAATACCAACCATAGAAAACTTGGGAGGTCTGTACAGAGAGGCCGTGACGAGACAGCCACATAGTTAGGTTTACAACCAATGAGAAGGAAGAACCAGAACTCTTTATAAGACAACCGCACAGGAAGAAACTCCCTTTTCGGAGAAGTCTCTTGGCGGGAGAGTCTAGCTGGCGGAAAGCGGGTAAGGCTTCTAGCTCTGACCTCTTGGGCTTTCACCTTTACATTGGCTCTGTGTTTCTTATTTAATAAGGCGGTCGGTTACATCTACAGTGGGGAGCATGGGAGCATGGCAGCATGCAGGCAGACACCGTCCTAGAGAAGGAGCTCAGAGTTCTACATCTGGATCTGCAAGACCCCAAAGCCCACCTCCAGTGACATACTTCCTCCATTAAGGCCACACCTACCCCAGCAAGGCCACACCCCCTAATCCCTGTCAAGAATTTCACTTCCTAAGGACCAAGCATTCAAATATACGAGCCTATAGGGGCCATTCCTATTCAAACCACCACACAGGTACTTACATGTTTTTAAGTTTTATTTTATTTTTAAATGTGTGTGTGTGCATGTACATGTGTGTAGGTGCCTGTGAAGGCTAGAAGAGGCCATCAAATCCTCTAAAGCTGTAGTTAGAGGTGGTTGTAAACTTCCTAACATGGGTACTAGGCACCAAACTGAGGTCCTATAGCAGAACAGCCAGTGGTCTCAACTGTTAAGCCATTTTTCCGGCCCCTGCTTGGATTTTAAAAATTAATTTATTTTTATATTTCTTTGTTGGGGCCTTTTAGAGATAAGATCTCACTTTGTATCCTAAACTGGCCTTGAACTCATTGTGTAGCTCAGGCTGGCCTCAAATCTATAGCAATCATCCTTTCTCGACCATCAGAGTGTAAGTCTATTGGTATTAAAAAGTGCACACCACCACACCCAGTTCCTCATACCATTTCCAAGGGAAGCAGTACTTACACCTTGCTGAAAAACTGTTAGCTGCTCTTAGACCCTCACACATGTGTAGACAAGTAGGGCCTGGAGCTGAAATCTGCAGAGCTCTGCTGTAAAGACCATTGTGTGTGGAGCCTTTTGAAGCCGAGATTAAAGGTGTTTCAATCCTCCTCACACCTTTGATGCAGGTCTGCCTGGAATGCACATGGACATCAACACAACTGAGCCATCCCGCCACTGTTTCTTCCCTGTTTCGAATGTCCAGTGAGATTTAATGAGCAGCAGCTGCTGCAGCTGTTTCAATTCTCCACTGAGGGGAGGTCAGGAAGAAGAACGGCGTGTCACTATCCCCCAATCACGACTTCTTAAGTGACCTAAGTTATCAAGAGAAGTGTGAGCTGCATCTGACTTGATGTTTCTAGTGTTCCAAAGAGAAAGATGGATTGAACTAAAACATCTCTCTTTGGTATCAGATTTTGTGAGGAAAAAATGAGGCGATTTATGTGTGGTCTTGGCTGATGAAAAGCAACGGATGACATTGTCAAGGGAACCCCTCAGGGACTGTAGTCCTGGAGTTCCGCCATAGCGGATGTTGTTAGCAACCTTTCCAGGCATGAGTGCCCTTCACAAAGCACTCTGTGATAAGCTGATGTTGGACACATGTAGGTGCATCTGCACCAGAAAACAGAGTTCATAAGATCTGCCACATATGCTTCCTTGGCAAGAGTAAAATTAGACCCTCACTGATTCGAGGTGTTCCATACCAGTGCGGCTGCTGTCACAGACTGTATCAACTCCCATGGCTGCTGTAACATGTATGTGCCTTGAAGCAGTATGCATGTATCATTATACAGTTCTGGAGGCCTGGAGACCAGGAATCGGAAATCAGTTTCACTGAGCCAACATCAGAGTGTCAACTGGGCCACACCCCCTGGAGGCACTAGGGGACAATGTTTCTTTACCTGCACCAGCATCAAAAGCTGCGGTCTTTGCATTTCTTGGTTAGGGTCCCCTTCTTCTGGTTTCAAAGCCAGCAGCGTAGCCCATGGTGCCCGCAGACACATTTTATCACTGCATTATGCTACCTTCTGTCCTGTGATCAGATCTTCTTCCCTTCTGTCCTGTGGTCAGATCTCCTTCAGCCTCCTTATAGGTGACCCAAGACAATTGTCCCATCTCGAGCTCCTGAGTGGAACTGTATCTGCAAAGCCCTTTTTGCTGTATAAGGCTCCAGGATTAGAGTGTGGGCCTATTTACACGCCATTCTTCAGTCTCCCACTTGAACAAAATGAACAGTTAGCCCTTGCCTAGTAGCCACTGTATTTCAACGGGAATCTTTTTATGATTTGAAGCTACAGATTTCATCCTGTCTGATCAAAGAAACCCATTTTATATTTTCATTTCTAAAAGTACAAATGCAAAAGAACTTGATATCTTATTTATCTCTCCAAAACTGTAAAATAATACATACACATTGCTTCCAGGCATACACAGACTACATGAGACGTATAGAATTAGTACTGTTTGTGGCAGGAGCCATGTTGGCATGGCACACCTCCAATCCGTGCAGTTCTAGAGTCTTCTGCTTGCCAAGAAACTGTGTTCTGAGTTTCTTGTAAAAAGGCTTAACATAAATATTTTGATATTTAAAAATTTGCTTATTTTATTTCATGATATAACTGTTTGCCTACAAGTATATACATGTACTATGTAAATGAATTTCTAAATGGTCTTATTAAGTAAAAAACACAGAGCCAGATATAGGGGTGAAAACCTGAGAGATCAGGGAAATAGGGAAAGCCACATGCTAACCTTACCTCACCAACTCCTCAGCTTCCAAAGACAAGACTTCCTGTCTACCCACGCCTATATGCCTTGCTGTTCTGCCATCCGATTTGCTCTCTCTATCCAGCTACATCACTTCTTCTTCCTGTCCAGCTCTGTCACTTCCTGTCTGTCTGTACAGACCTCCAGACCTCCATGGTTAACTAGTGTTGGAATTTAAGGCTTGTACCACCACACCTGGCTCTGTTTCCAGTCTGGCCTTGAACTCACAGAGATCCAGACAGATCCCTGTCTGCCAAGTTATAGGATTAAAGGCATGTGCTACTGTTCCCTGACTTCTATATAGTGGCTGGCTTTTTCCTCTGATCTTCAGGTAAATTTTATTGGGAAACACAGTATATTGGGGAACACAATACATCACCACAGTACTACACACATGTGTGGTGCCCATGGAAGTCAGAAGAGGGTGTTGGATCTCCTGGAACTGGAGTTACAGATGGTTGTGAGCCACCATGTGGGTTCTATGAGCCAAACCTGAGTCCTCTGGAAAAGCATCAGGTGCTCTTAACTGCTGAGCCATCTCTCCAGCCCCTGCATAGGTAAATATTTTGAAGAATATCCCATCACTAAACTCAGGAGCATGTAGCTATGAAACGAAGGCCCCTAAATTGGCTTCTAGATGCCTTCCAGAGCAGGGCTACTCCAAAAAGTTTTCAGTGAGAATTGAAATGTACTGTATCTATGCTGTCTACCATGTATCTAAAGATTGCATAGACATTTAAATGAACTTATAGTCAAATTTCCTGATAGACCATCAAGGCTTGTCATAACAGCAATAGTAGTAGAGACATTTGGTATTGATACGAAGATACACAGTCCAACTGACAGAATGGAATAAAATTGGGAAATTAGTCCATTTAGATATGACCAGATGCCTTGTGACAACTCCAAGTGAGGATGTGATCTTTTAAATGAAACCTACTAGAACACACAAAGAAATGGTATGTAGGCACCTCCTTATCCCACTGTCTTAACTGGGTTTCTATTGCTGTGATGAAACGCCATGACCAAAAGCAACATGAGGAGTATCTTAGGGTTTCTACTACTGTGAAGAGACACCATGGCCATGGTGTCCTTCTGTACACTGTGAATATATATTACTCTCGTTGGTTAATAAAAAACTGACTGGCCAGTAGCCAGGCAGGAAGTATAGGTGGGACAGCCAAACTGAGAACGCTGTGAGGAAGAAGGGTGGAGTCAGTGGAGTCACCAGGAGACACAGAAGGAGCAAGACAAGCTAGAGGACAGGTAAAGCCATGAGCCACATGGCAATATAGAGATTAATAGAAATGGGTTAATTTAAATGTAAGAGCTAGTTAATAATAAGCTTGAGCTACTGTCCAAACATTTGTAATTAATACAAGCTTCAGTGTTTTATTTGGGAGCTGCTGGTGGGACAGAAACTTCTACCTACACCATGGCTATTCTTATAAAGAAAAACATTTAATTGGGGTGGTTCACTTACGGTTCAGAGGTTTAGTCTACTATCATCATGGGAGAACACAGCAACATTTATGCAGATATGGTGCTGGAAAAGGAGCCTGAGTATTCTTACATCTTGACCTGCAGGCAACAAGAGGTGGTCTGAGACACTGGGCATGGCTTGTGTTGTAAAATGGCACACTGTGACCTTGGTGGGTTTGAGCCAAGGTACCCCGAGGTGGGTGAGGGAGACACACCATACAGACACGGTGGCATCTGAGTGGTGTGGGGGAATGTTACTCACACCATGCAGACATGGTGGCATCCACATGGAAAGTTTTATTATTAAAGGGGAGAGGAGAAGGAAGAGAGGGAGAGAGAGAGAAAGAGAGGAAAAGAGAGGAAGAGGAGTTACATGCAGCCTCATGGAAGGAGAGAGAGGGAGAGAGAAAAGAAGAGAGAGAGAAGGGGGAGGCCCTTTCTCTTAAAGGGGACTTTACATAAGATGATGTTAGGATGCTGGGCGGGTACCCAAGGGGCGTGCCAGAATGCTAACATTCCCTAACAGCTTGAGCATATATGAGACCTCAAAGCCCACCCCCACAGTGACACACTTTCTCCAGCAAGGCCACACCTATTCCAACAAAGCCACACCTCCTAATAGTGCCACTCTCTGAGCTTATGGGGGCCAATTACATTCAAAATACCACAAGGAGGAAAGAGTTTATTTGGCTTATATATCCCAAGTCACATTCCACTGAGCAAAGTCAAAATAAGAACTCAAACCAGGCAGAAACCTGGAGGCAGGAGCTAATGCAGAGGCCATAGAGGGGTACTGCTTACTGGCTTGCTCCTCATGGCTTGCTCAGCCTGCTCTCTTACAGAACCCAGGACCATTAGCCCAGGGTTGTTCCCAACCATAATAGACTGGATCCTCATCCATCAGTCACTAATTAAGAAAATGCCCTACACCAGTGGTTCTCAACCTTCCTAATGCTGCGACCCTTTAATACGGTTCCTCATGTTGTGGTGACCCTCAACCATAAAATTATTTTGTTGCTACTTCCTAACTGTAATTTTGCTACTGTTACAAACTGAAATGTGAATATCTGTGTTTTCCAATGTTTTCAGGCGATCCCTGTGAAATGGGCATTCCACCGCCCCCCAGGTGGTCATGACCCACAGGTTGAGAACCTATGCCCTCCAGGCTTGTCTACAACCTGATCTTACGGAGGTATTTTTTTTTTTCCCACTTAAGGTTTTCTCCACTCAGATGACTTCAGTGTGTGTAAAATTACGATAAATCTAGCCAGGACACCCACCATTCCAACTGTGGATGGCAGATTATGAGCAAACTAAAACTTGGAGAAGACAGAGATTTCTCACATCTAAAAAAAAAAAAAAAAAAAAAAAGCCCTAACAATAAAATTAGACTGTTTTAAATGCCAAGAATATTTTTCCTCAAAGGACAGCATTAAAAGGATCAAAAGGAAATTGGAAGGGGAAGAATATTTTCAATAAATGTAGACAAATATTCAGGATATTAAATGTAACAAAATGTAACACTTTTTTACTTTTTTGAAGCAGGGTCTCACTATGTATCTCTAGCTGTCCTGGAACTCACTATGTAGAGCAAGGTGGCCTCAGACTCACAGAGATCCGCCTGCCTCTGCTTCCTGAGTGCTGGGATTAAAGGCGTGCTCTCCTATGCCTGTCTTAGCACCTTTGTTTTCAATATTATTTTAATTACATTTGTTTATTCATTATTTAGTTCATGTACACATGCATGCCTGTACACATGTGTGCTTGTACAGGCATGTGTGCCATAGCATGAATGTGAAGGTCTGAGGACACCTTCCAGGAGTCGGCTCTCTCCTTTTACCACGTGGGTCCCCGGGATCAAACTCAGATTGTCGGGCTTGGCGCCGGCTGAGCCCGCTCCTGGGCCTCTTCGGTGTTTTCAGATGGGTTCTCAGTCCAAAGCCCTCATCGCACCCCCTTCTGGCTTCAGATTTGAGGTCCTCCTTCTTCAACCACCCAGCCCTGAGCTTCCAAGCTTATACCATATCCATCTTATAAAAGCATTACAGAGCCAGGCAAGACAGTCCACACTTGTCATTCCAGCACTCAGGAGGCAGATCTCTGAGTTCAAGGCTAGCCTGGTCTACATAGTGAGTTCCAGGACAGCCACTCCTGCACAGAGAAACAAAACAACAACAACAACAAAATGCACGTGTTAAGTTGGATAGAGAAAAGGTTGGAAATATCATAAAGCCAGTTTCATAAACTATTAGCAACAGAATCTATATGGTAAGTTTAAGGGATTTAATTTTATAAAATTATTAAAAAATTGTTGAATATTGAAGATGCTTCGTAGTCAAATGCCAGGAAGATACAAAACTTTCAGGAAAAAATAGAGGAGGCACAAAAAAAAATTAGCAGATGTTTCACAAAGTTCTTTCTGAGTAGCTAATAAGCAGATGGAAAAACTGCTCAACGGGCTAGCATGGTAGTGAATGTCTGTACAGAAAAGGATCCACATTCTTCATCAGGGCCAAGATCATTCCCAGCATGTGGGTAGATAGCTCAGCAGAAAGACCCTTGCTGCCAAGCCTGATGACCTGAATTCCGTCCCCATAACCCATAGGATAGAAGGATAGAGCCAACCCCCTGGGGTTGTCCTCTGACCTCTACATGTGCACCATGGGACAACCTTTCCTCACCACACCCCCACACAAGAAAATGTTTTTTGTTTTTTGTTTTTTTTTTAGTTATCCTTAGTTACATGATGCATTCCAGGTCAGTCTGGGCTATATTGGACATTGTCTCAGAATAAAAACAAACAAAATGAAATTGCTCTACTTAATTATCACAGAGATGCAAATAAAAAAAAAACCATAGGCAACTCAATTATCACCCACCAAAATGGAAAAAAAAGTGTTGATGGGAACATTGAACTTCAACTCCTATATGTTGCTGATGGGAGTGTAAATTAACACAAACACTTCAGAAAACTTAAAAAAAAAATCCAGTAAATCTGAACATGGCCATATCCTTGACCCAAGACTTCTATTTTTTGCATATGACCAAGGGATACACTTACCATGTATCATACTCAAAAGATGTCATTGTTATGGCCACAGAAGCAATATTTTATTTTAATGGTTTCAAAATGTAGATGACTCCAGTGGTCATCAACATTTGTCTGGATACATTTTATTGCATTCACACAATGGAATGCAGCACATCCTCATAAACAAACTACGAAAAATGTGGGCGAACCTCACGACAGCAAGTTAAAGAAACCAGAAACAAAATGCATGTTGACATGTCTGGGCCTGTGTAAACACAAAGCTAATTCTCTACCAGAAGCTAGGATAGGGTCCCCCTGGGTGGAGGAGAGTGATTAAGTGTCTGAGGGGAAACATTCCAGGATGCTGGTTATGTTTATGCCTGAGTGTGATTTGTTAGTGAACTTTCGACAAACTGCATTCATTTTCCGTGTATTTACCTGTCGTCTGTTAGAGTGGAATAAAAAGTGTCTGCCAGAACCTCCAAGCAGCAAGGGATCACAGGATTTGACATTTGAGGGACTCAGGTCGGATTTGAGAGACATGATCAGATTTGCATTAGGAAGAGATAAGTACAGGATCTGCAGGAGAGAGGCCTCACCAGACTGCTGCAGGAGTAAGCCTGGCTGGATGTAAAGCAAGCGCGACCCTGAAGAAAAGACTACCGTGGATGGAGAGACAGCAGGCATGATGGGACTTGCCTTCCTGTCTCCGAGTTCTTTCTTGAACAATGTTTATAACTGTCGGTTGGGTGCTACTTTAATGATTTAATGTTTAGTTGTTATTGCCATATTCCTCCCGCCCACGAGATCAATGCCTCTTGTATAACTATACAGAACGAGATGTAAGTATAGAGCTAAGAAGGCTTCAAGAGAAATGAGTTGACAAGGTCTAGGCGACCCATCTTCCTCCAAGCACAGGTAAAACCACCATCTGCTTGGGACTGGGTGATGGTAGGACACAGGACGTAAGGCCGACGGTAGGAAAGAGACAACAGGACCCGTCAGATCGGCGTGAAATGGGTCCGAGGAAACGAGACGCCTCTGTACCCTGAATTCCAACAGCAAGCTCAGGCCACGGTTGTTTCCTTCTCCGGATGTCAGCAGAGGGCCAGAACTCTGGCGGGGCGGGGATTCAGGCAGAAGGGGTGGAGTTGGAGCTTGAGCTTAACCTATTACATGCACCCAGAGCCTCCCCACCGGTGATTGGCAGACGTGTCTACCAGTGTTTTCGCGTCCCGCGAACCTAGCTGCTTTCGTCAGGTCCCCGGGGTGTTTCACTTTGAGTCACTCGGGTTAACCAACCGCTTCCAGCTAGGGGTCCTAAGGGTACTTCCATCTACCCCTGCCGTGAAAAGGGAGCTTCTTTGGTCCCATTGGAGTATTCTTTAGTGCCTGAGGCAGGGCTTGGTACCCTGGGTAAGGGAGTTAACTGCTCCCGATGTTCCCACTCATTCTCTAGCTCATGATTTTTTTTTCTTAAGTGGGATAAGGCGACATTTATGGTTTGAAGTGCCTTTCCCCGTGCAAACACTTATCGCAGTCCTTATCCCCTCCCTCAAAGGTAATGCGACCCCTCCAGTAAAGGACTCGGTGCAGATCACATTCCTTAACTTAGCAAGTAACTTCAAATTATCTTATATTTAATATTGCAAACCCTGAGTGAGAAGGTTCATAAAACATGAAAAGTGTTTCGAAGTGCTTATGCATTCCTGGTGAGAAAGTGGGGGAGTGGCCGGTTTGGTTTCAGCACCCACATGGCAGCCTCCAACTGTCTGGTTCCAGGAGACCCAGTGCCCTCGGGCAAGCATGAACTACACTTACATACAGAGAAATCACTCATACAATAAAAATAACTCTCCAGACTTTGACCTGAAAACTAAGTAAAACGTTCAGAGCTTACAAAATGCTCGTTTTCAGTGTTACATTCAACTTCAAATAAATGTATGCAGTATTTGCAGCGTGGGTTCCAAAGAACAAGAATTCTAGATACCCAGCCCCACATAGTGCATTATTCAGACTGGAGATATCAGCATCCACTTTGTCAGGTACTTGAAAATTGATCATATTGATTTTTTCCCCATGAGTACCCATACA
>CABHPP010071952.1:0-18886 GCA_902168425.1 Peromyscus attwateri | reverse complement strand
TGTCCTCTGGCTGGACTTGTGGAAGGAAAGTAACTAATGACTGGATGTGAGGCTACACTAGTTGAGCATAATGACCTCCTGTAGGGAGCACACCTATGGGATCCTCCAAACCTCTTGAGTCAACACTAAAAGTCCCATCAGGATTCTTTGAAGGAAGGAAGGAAGGAAGAAAATACCTCCTTGTTCTTTGGCAGGAACACCAGAAAAGCTACTACTTAAAATACACCCAGAATATTCTATTTCCATTAACCAGTTTCTTCCCTCAAGGGGAAAAGAGAAGACTAGATCCAAATCTGCTTGAGCTTTAACTGAGCTGAAATGACAGAGGGAAGAAAACATTAGGTGTGGCAGGGTCCTGTGCTCTTCTCTTTCTGGGAGGGGGCGAGCAGACACAGAGTCAAAGACACACACTCTGGGAAGATGTTGAAAGAACAAGCTCAGTTTATTCAGGAAGAGGCCAGCCTTATATACCCTCCACCCCCAAATGGGGGAAAGTCTGATGAATATGCATCTGCTAGTGTGACATACCTGCCTCTCATTGGTCCAGATCATCTCAGATCATGTCTCAGCTGCTGTTGCTAAGGCCCATAGGCAAACCCAGGTTGGCTCTCAGGAAGTATCTTACACACATGTTCTCATTTACTGGTTTGGGCCGGCTGGCCTGTTAGTGCTGAGTCATCACACAATTAGTTCTCTAGCTTCCAAGGGGATTCAGCCCTTAGACTTCTGTTCACATATGTCCAGAATAACTACAGATGCTGCAAATAGAAAAACAATGAGATTAGTTTTGTACAATTTTGTTTTGTAATTCAATTGCACAATTCTCAAGCATGGATTTTATAGATGACAATGTCCTGCCTCAATGGCAAAAAGTTGAATATCTCCAAGAGCCTGCAATATGAGGGGTATGCTTAATTTCACACCCTTTTAACCTCCTTATTACATCTTACATGGCAAGGTATAGAGCAGTACCCAAGAAGAGGCCAAGTCCATTGAAGACCAGTGCAAAGTTACAAGTATGCAAAAAGTTGCACTCTCAAAGCTTTTGCATGATAACAAGATTAGGGCTCAATGTAAGAACAGGGCTTTGATTCTTATACAGAATTCAGCTAGAAATGACAAGGCAGAAATTTTAACAAGCCTTAGAATAACATCTACAATTACTCCAAGAAATACATATATATTAACTACTGGCATGAAATTAACCCTCAAAAGAAAAGCCTTCTTTTAATAGGCCATGACTATATCAGCCAATTTTCCATCACTATGACAAAGGACCCCACATGAACAACTTATAGGACAGGGTGGTTTTTTTGCTCAGGATGTCAGAGGCAGGTTTTCTTGAGACTATTGTTAGGACCTATGAAAGCACAGTATATCTTGTCATAAATGGTACCTGGAAAGCAGAAAGAGACAGGAAGGACCTAGGTTGCCAACATCTCCTACTGTGACCAGCCCCAACTGCCCTAATGACTTCATTAAGACAATGTTCCATTGCCTCACAAACTGGCATCACACATTTAGCACATGGGCCATTGGTAGACATGCCACATCCAAACTATGGCACTGAATTTCAACAGTGATATTAAAGTATGAACAAACAATGCTCACAAAGCACTAAGAAGAAATTAATCCCAGCACAAGGGCCACACTCTGACTTAATGTAAGTGTGTCTCAAAGGACCCATTTTTATAAACCATCAAACTTGGAAATAGAGATTCAACACATGTATTTTGAGAATACACAATCCAGTCAGGACACAGTAACTGAAAACTCGGGGGCAATCACTATTTGTGAAGCATATTCTAGCTATTCTAAAAGAATAGAAAAATGAAATTATTTAAACTGCATTAAAACCAAAAATGGTAGAGACCTTCATTTCCCAATCTAATTATAGAAGGAAAAGAGGTGACAGTTTTATTGTGATGTGATTACTTCCCATGTCACACTTTCCACTTGATTCTGGCCATGTGAGAACAAGGAATTTTATTGACTAAGCTATACAAAACCCCAAGTGGACATAAAGGACCAAGAGTGCAAGTTCATTATAAAAACCACAGTACTATTATCCAAGGTGATAACTGTGGTGATGCTAGAGTTGGACAGATGTTTTTAGAATTATTCCTCTCAACAATATGACTTTCTCCCATTTAAAACTGTAATATTAACACAGGGCATAATAACAGTTATACTGAATGGCTAAACATTTTATAACTACCATTCACAAAAGAGTTAGCTTGTCTTTGTTAACATCCCTCACACCAATTAGAATAGCCAGTTGAAAACCCCTGTGATTTTAAACTACTGAACAAAGTAAAAATGAATGGTAAAACTGGGCTTTAATGAATCATATTTAGATGACTCAATATTCAGAAAGAAGTAGCAGCTAATTAGCTCAGATATCTCACCTCAAATTAAGGGATTTACATAACATTGAGTTTAGTTTTAAAAATCTCTATAATCTAATGGCATGAGACTATATAATAGTGATCATAGTTTCACTCGGTGATAGAGTTACTAGCCAGACATGAATGATGCCTTGGGTTCAATCCTAGCTTCCTCATCAATGTTTAGACTTTTGGTTAAGATCAAGTGAAATTCCCAGCTCCAAGGGTGAGATGAAAAGAAAAAAAAAAAAAAAGAATACTACAGGAGAGGGAGGAGATGGGAGGAGGGGAAAAGGGAGGAGAAGAAAGAAGGGGAGAGGAGAGGAATAACAGTGCAGATGCATGCATATCTGTGTTATTAAAAAACAGCATTATTCAAAATAACCAAAAGGTGGAGGCAATCTAGGACCAAAACCAAATAAACATGTAGTGGAATAGATTTACTCTGGAAATGAAAGAACAAATACACCGGGACATGGAGGATCTTTTGAACCAATATCTGGGTCAAATAAGTCAGAAACAAAAGACCATATTGCATTATTTAATTTACCAAAAGCATCAGAATAGATACTTTATGGAGCCAAAAAATGAAATTTTCTTTGTCAGGCATGGAATTAAGTGAAAATAAAATGAAGTTACTGTATAGCTGAGACATATCTTCAGTTGTAAGGTGAAATTTTTATGTAAAGGACAGAGGTGAAAATTACATGCAACACAATCTGAATAATAAGATGTAGTTGGAAGATTTACTGTGTTATGGCCGGCAAGCAGTCGGGACAAATCTCTCCCACTCAAGTCCCCCAAGTAAACACAAAGAGGCATATATTAATTAAAACTGCTCAGCCATTAGCTCAACCCTACCACTGACTAGGTCTTACACCTAAACTTAGCCCATTTCTGTTAATCTATATGTTGCCACATGTTCTGTGGCTTTACCTGTGTACCATTACATGCTGCTCCCTGGACGGCAGGCTGGAGTCTCCTGACTCAGCCTTCCTCTTCCCAGAATTCTCCTTGTCTGCTTATCTTGCCTATACTTCCTGCTTGCCTACTGGTCAATCAGCATTTTATTAAACCAATGTATACAAAAGCATTATCCCACAGCAATAAGATACAGTTATTGATATTAAGAATTAAACTTAAACATGGTCCAATAGCTAATTTGGGGCTATTAATATTTCACTACAATTAAAATTGAGAAGTTCAGAGGATTGATGCTGGCTTTGGCTGCACAACATAAATGTACTTCGGATCAGTGAACCATGCACTTAAAAACTTTAAGATGGAAAATTTTATGATTTGCATGAAACTACAAGGCTCTAGGTTTACTTCTGTTGCTGTGATAAAGTACTCTGACAAAAAGCAACTTCCTCAAGAAAGGGTTTATTTTACCTTTAAATTCTTGGTTGTAGTATCCAACAGCAAGGAAGTCAAGGTGGAGGGGGCTTAGAATAGTGAGTCCTGTTACATCTGCAGTCAAAGCCAGAGGGAAACCATGCACACACTCTTGCTTGTGATCAGACCCAACTCTGCATTGATGTAGTCCAGAATTCCTTCCTTAAGAAATGATACCACCCACAATAGGCAAGTACTCTCACCTCAATTAATGTAACAAGATAATCACACATAGACATGCTCACAGACAACCCTAATCTAGACCATCCCTCATTGAGATATTCTTCCTTGGTACATTGTATCAAGTTGACAACTAAAACTAATCATCACACACAATACAAATGTACATAGACATTTAAAGTTAGATAACAAAGAAAAAGTACAAAAGATAAAAAATAAAGCAGCAACATATGTCATATGTTGTTTTCCATATGTTAATAATCACTGAGATGTAAATATATCAATAAAGTTTGAAAGCTGTCAGGCAGCATTAAAATTACACTAAAAATATGGTGTTTTTATAAAACCTATGTTAACTATAAGGACATGATTCATTAAAGGCCAAGATTTTTAAAAACATGGTAAAACCAACCAAAATAAAGCTGAAGGAGTTTATTAATTTTACACCAAGCCAACTTGCCAGGGAAGTAAATTATCCATGATAAAGGGGAGTATTGTTTAGTAAGAAGAGAGGCAATTTTCTAAGACAATACAATAATTGTTAACATACATGTATCTAGTAAGAGTATTTGAGTTGAAACCTGAAATCTATGAACAGTAGTCATAGATTCCAGCTCCCTGTTATCAGTAATTGACAGATCCAGTAGGCACAACATCAGTCAAATGACAGTTATTTCAAACTATCATCCATCACACAGATATTATTGACATTTATAAGTTATTTCATACAATAGCAACAGAAGACAGATACCTTATTAGCTGGCATGGAACATCTGTCAAGAAGAACACATCTGAGGCCATGCAATAATTCTTACCACACTTAAAAGATGAAAAATCAAATCAGATAATAATTTTTATAAATATTTTTATTTTATAATTAATTTAATTTTACATATCAGCCACGGATTCCCTGTCCTCCCTCCTCCCACCCCCCAAACTTTTCCCCCAATTCTCCCCCCATTCCCACCTCCTCCAAGGCAAGGTCTCCCCTGAGGAGTCAGCACAGGCTGGTAGATTTAGTTGAGGCAGTTCCAGTCCCTTCCTCCCTGAACCAAGGCTGGATAATCAGATAACTTTCAGATTAAAAAAAAAACTAAAACCAAAACAACAACAAAGTAGGAATTATATTATTTTTAACTAAATAAATAAAAATAAAACAATTTATAAAAAATGGACTGTTTGCAAAAGCAGTCCTTAGGAAAAAAAGTTGCAGGAATAAGTACTATAAAAGAGGTAAAATCTAAAATCAATAACCTAAAAACTGGAAAGGAAAAAAGAAAAAAATTAACTAAGCAGAAGCAAATAACATAACAAGAAATACAGCAAAAATCAGTACAAAATTTTAAATGTGGAGAAAAATGTTAAGTCTGAAAGCTGGTTCTTTGGCATGATAGTAAAATTGACAAGTCTCCAGCTGGAGTAAGCAAGAAAACAAGAGGATAATATAAATTAATATTATAAAAAAGAAAATGATACCCTTACTACCATGGCCATTTAAAAAATAATAAAGGGTCTTATATCATCTATATGCTCATAAGTTTGTCAACTTATATAACATAGATTAATCTTTATAAAGAAATAACCTTCCAAAATATACAGAAAAGAAAAGTGAATAGTTTAATATCTAGTAAAGAAATTCAAAATGCAAAGAACACAGCTCAGAGGGTAAGAACACTGGCTTTCTTGGATAGCTCTGGGGTTCAGCTCCCAGGAATCATGCCCAGCTGCTCACAACCATCTGTAACTCCAGTTCTAGATCTTCTGGTATACAGGTATACCTGTACTCATATACATGCAAATGCAAGCACACACACACACACACACACACACACACACACACACACACAGAGAGAGAGAGAGAGAGAGAGAGAGAGAGAGAGAGAGAGAGAGAGAGAAAATCTTCAAAACTAAAAAACTCCTATTAAAATGGATAAACTTCCACAAGAGAAAACAACAGGCTTTGATAGTTTTGCTGCTTAATTTTACCTATGTTTAAAGGGAGAAGTTGTACCAATTATGTACTGACTCACAGGAAAAAAACAAGGGATGTGCTTCTTTATCCATTTATTTTAGAGAGTATTATCCCAGTACCAGACATGGATAAATACATTGAAAGAAAGTAAAACTAGAGACAGATATCAGTCATAATAGAAATGAAAAAGTTCCTTACAAATCATTAGGAAATTGAACTCAACAGAGTATACAGGACCCATACACCATGACCATATGGGATTTAATCTATATAGGTAGGGATAGTTCAACCTTTAAAATTAACTTATGACTGATATTTTTTCACAGAGGGAGAAAAACATTGGTAATTTTTCCAGATGACTTGATTGTTGATTCAGAAAACATCAGAGCATTCAAAATAAAAGCTCTGGAAGTCTCATGTTAGTGTAACAAATTTGAAGAGTGCAAAGTTTATACACAAAGGGCAATTATTTTCTGCTTCTGATAGATAATTAGAGTATTTAAAATAACTTGATACTGTATTCATAGGCAACTAATATGTGGGTTGTTTATTAAAATATAAATTATTATACTGATTGAAACAAAAATATTGTAGTTACTGTTCGTTTGCTCCGAAGAGACACTATGACCAAAGCATTTATTTAGGGTCTTGCTTACAGTTTTAGAGGGTTAACACTATTACCATAGTGGGAAACAGACTGGTATCACATTGGTACAGTAGCTGAGAGCTTTACATCTTGATCTACAGGCAGACAGAAAGAGACATGGCCTGTGTCTCCATTCCCCCTGCCTGTGAGACACTTCCTTGTCTGAGCTCAAATCTACTGCATAAAGCCACACCTCCTAATCCTTTCCAAACAGTTCATCAATTGGAGACTAAGGATGCAAATAAATGAGCTTATGGTGGGCCTAAATGTTCAGTTTCTCCCATCATGCTTTGCTGCCTCACCACAGGCTCAAGCAAACAGAGCTAATTGACCAAGAACTGAAACCACTTAAATTGTTAACTAAAATCAATCTTTCTTCTGTGTAAGCTGTTTATCTCAGGTATTTCATCACAGTGACAGAAAGATAATGGTTTTGCTAATGATTTTCTTGAATAAAATTAATACCCAGACACTAAAAGACAATTATCACAGTGATCTAAATAAAATGCAGATTAATGGTTCTATTTTTAAAAATCAACTATTAGACTCATACCATTTGCAGAGATTATAGTCTCAGAGGTCATTTAGAATTGATGTTTAAAGAACAAATACTTAGAAAAATTTACTCTTCAAGTGTCTTCTACTAAAATATGGTTGTTAGTCTTTAGTCTTCAAATCCTTTCTGGTTTGCTTCATTCCATTCCTTTTCTGAGCTTCAGTCTCAAGATCTGTGCATAGGCAGCACTTATGACTCATACAGCCGGCTCTCCTCCTCTCCCGACTGACAGCAGCCATGTTGCTTTATAAAAAGCAGTCAGATGTGTATATAAAACCAACCAGACCAGCTTCAGCCACAGAAAATAATTCAGAAGCTCTTTGTTCAATGAGATTTCATTTTGAACGCATGGACTCATCCACTAGACCTTGCTTGGGTCACTGAGAATTGATTTGGACTTTTCTACCTGCTCCTATTTTCTATTCCTAAAGAACTTTTACAAAAGAGAATAAAAATAAGAGGCTATACTTCCAATTGTCAGAAAGCTGTAAAAGCTGAACTAATAAGCATTGAAAGGGAGTAAAGGATTAGTCACGCATACCGCCATTTCTCCCCAAATTCAACCAACTTAAAATGTTTGTTGAATGGAAACTTGCATAAAATTAGGTTTGTAAGGATTAATCATTGCTTGCTTTTTATATCAGATAATGTTTATATTCTGAGTTCAAAATATTATTTCTCTCATTGATTTTTGTAATTTCTATACACTGTTTCATTCTGAGAAATTGCAGTTATTTTGCCACTGACACTTAGCAGCTATATAACATGCCACCTGATTATTTGCGTGGGAAATCTGTTTTTCTCATCGTCATTTTTTTCAGAGACTCACTACTCTCAAGGGTGAAGTCATTTACTGATTGATGTAAGTCAGATCCATAGGAAGTGATTCCTTTACTTTTCTCTCCAAAAGTGAAAAATAATTCACTTGTGTCTTAGTCCCCCTTTAAAGCAACCATAGCTGTCTAAGCTAACAAAAAAAAAAAAATCTAGATTTACATGTGAATTTGCAGTCTAAAATATTTATATAGCATTTACATTTTTTAATTCACTACACCATATCCCTTGGAATTCTGATCTATCAGTCAGCCAAGATGAGATCAGGGTGCAAAGATATGACAAAATCTCAGTGGCTTAAACAAAACCTCCAAACAAAGCAAAACACCACACACGTACACATCGCAGAAAACCTTTGCCCAGACTACAATCCTTTGGTTGAGTTTATGGTAACAGTGATAACAAGGTGTTAAAACAGCCCCAAGATTGGCAGATATATGTTCACCAACCATTAAAAGTAGCATAAAATGGCAATTACCAGATTCTGTCTTTTTGTTAAAACTCAGATACTCATGATGGGAAGTAAGGTTGTAATATTAATTGAAATAAAATGGACATGACATAGGAATAATGGGCAAAAAAGTTATTCATAATGTCTTTGCTAAGGGTTTCTTTTGGACTCGGTATGAGATATTGCACCATCTGTCATCTCATGAAACGAGGATGCTTTTCTGAATCAATACTGTCTCCTAAAGGATCAGTCTCTCTGTTTTCTAAATTAATCCATTATCTTAATAGACTATGACTTTAGGTTAAATATTATTACACCAAAGAAAATGATGGTATCCAAGTTGCCTTTAAAGGATAACCAAGTTGTACTTATGAACAGATGAAAAGTGTTCCATAAAAATAAAGACAAAACTATTAAAAAATCACATTAAAAATATGTTAGAACAAAAGAACATTCTGGAAAGTGCATGACTTCTATTTGGCTGGATATATCATATAAGAATATATGGACTCATACATAATGGGTTATGATTGAGATATGATATTTCTAAAAGGCTCATTGTTTCTAAAAGGCCTGGTTTCCAACTGTTGTCTGTATTAAGAGGTGGTTGTAACATAAATGTGCTACCATCAGGTACACGCTGATCCATTGATGAGTTCATAGCTAAATAAGCATAAGGAGACAGTGCCTTGCCCAAGAAATTGAGGAACTGGGGGCATGCCTTTACAGGGTATATCTTGCTCCTAATTTCTTCTCTCCTCCTCCTCATCTCATCCTCCTTCTTTGCTTAGATGAGGTGAGAGCTTTGCTTTGACACCTACTTTCCACATTGATGGAATAGTAATTCTGCCTAACCCAGAATTACTAACACAGCCAATTATGAACTGAAAATTCTGAAACTTGAGCCAAAATATTCTTCCTTTTAGTTTTACTCAGGTCTTTGTCACAGTAATGAAAAGCTACTCGACTGTGTTAAAGACTTTATGTCATACATAGAAAAGTTATATTTTCAAAAATCACTCATCTACATAAGACTAGGATACTGAGTGGCTCCTGAGATTTCTTGATCCCAAGCCAGAGGACATAGGTTGGAGATTATATATATATATATATATATATATATATATATATATATATCCATGAGAAACATGAAAATGTCAATCTTAGTGTTTAATCTATTAAAGAATCATACCACACTTTGTTCAAGGAGTGACTGCCATTCACATTTCCGTAGCATTTATCATTATTATGTGTGAAGAACTTTTTAAAGTACTTTAATAAGTGAAAACCCATGGCATGGTTTCTCACTACCTTCTTGAGGCACCTGGGTACTTCCTGTCCCTTTTATATGCTTTAATGTCTAGTTTTCACAACTTCAATAAATACTCAAATCACTGTAGTTCGAAAACTACTGTGTTGTAGAAATTCCCATCAGTTCACTAGAATATGCTTCTCTTTTTAATGCCATGAACACAGATACAGGTATGGTGTCTGCAAATCACTGCCAGAGGTAAAGCTCAGCCCATATCCAACATTAGCCAAGTGTTAACATTAGCTCTTAGCAACAAGGCCAGTTACTTCCAATGATGCACAAATTATACATGTGTTTTCTCTCACCACAGGGTGACATTTTATGTGTGGTATGAAGGTAGCCAACAGTGAAGCTCATGACATAAATGTCTTCCAGACACCTATAAGCTAATGTTGGGTTAATCTGCTTTTTTCAAGGGTAGAAATAACTTATGAGTCTAAACAAAAGCACAATACAGAATTCTGGGGAATATTAAAGTATCAGAAAAGGGGTATGTAGAGGAATGAAATACAATATGATCAGTCTGTCCTCTTCCCACCTCAGCCATCTCAAAAAACATGAAAGAAGACCAGAGATGAAGCAGGTGGTTAGACATAGTGCTGGACAGGTTTGGAAAACACCCAACGGGTGCCTTATTTCTTCTTTAATTCAATGTTCGAGTGCTTAAGTTTCAAGTAAGTTTATACACATTTTATAATACAAAGAACAAGTAAAGGACAGCTCATTAAAATCATAACCAATAGTTACACATATAAAAAACTCAAAATCAGTACTTATGTAGAATTTCATTTATTTAGTCAGGAAAATAAGATAAATTAACAACCTTCTAGTCAGTTCATTACTATTCAAGGTTCTGTGGAAAAAATAGAATAAATATGCAAAGGAAAAATGAGATACAAGTAGGAAAAGGAAAGGAAAGGAGAGGAGATGGATGAGATGGATAAAAGAGACCAAGACAGAAAGACCACAAACAGGGATTGAGAATCAGTATGAAGAAATGATATACAATCAGAGAAGCTGAATCCCGCATTGGCCACCTGCAGAGTGGTAACACAGGCAAAATGGCTTAGAAATACAGAAACCAATAAAATAAAGCCTAGGGTTGGAGAAGAGATGAGACAAATCAAGGTGAAAAGAAGAGGAGGAGGAAGAAGAAGAGAAGGAGGAAGTTCTCAAAGCCCATGTTACTACCTGTTCACCATGTCTGAGCGAGGGGCTGAGGATTAAAAAGAGAGACAAGACAGTGGATCATTCGTCTCAGTAGAATGCTGTTTATTGAAAGAGGGAGGAGGCATTAAATACATACTCACAGCACAGTGGAAGAACCTGGGAGGGCAAAAGTTCGCTACAGATGTTTTACATTCTAGAATTACACCAATATGAAGGATACCCAAACAAGGAACCTTCCGTAAGCTGTTTAGGAAGAATGAAACCAGCAGGGAATTAGCATAGGGAGGACATCTGATCAAGGTCAGCAAGCAAGGCAACAGCTCCCCAAGGAATGGGGGCCAGGGCCCAACAAGGAAGAGGAAGAGAGAGAAAGAGGAAAAGGAATAGGAAGAGTGAAGATAGAGGAAGGAGAAGGAGGAAGAAGAGAAGGAGAAGGAGAGGAAGGGAAAGAAGAAAGGTGAATTCTTCCTTTTTCTCCGGCTCTATCTGGGCCCTCACTGCTTTAAGTGGTATCTACCCACATTTCTGACAGTCATCTTTTTTGTGAATGTTACATTGAGACATTGTTTTTTTTTAATTTAAATAATTTTATCCTTATCTCTAGATATTTTGTCTAACTTTAGAATATTGGCAAAGAGAGAGAAAGGTCATAATCCATTACACATGTCCACTGATGTACTTCTCATTCTCTATAACTGATATTGAACTCCATCATCATCTATCAACCACTATCTATCAACTATGCTGACAATGCACTCAGAAAGTAATATCTTTATCCAGTCACCTGCTTGTTGTTGTGATTAAATACTCTGATAGAGCCAACATAAGAGAGTAAGGGCTCATTGTGGGTCACAGTGCCCTGTGGCATGGAAGTCACAACAGTTTGAGGACCTCCTTGCACAGCATCCACAATCAAGAAGCAGAGGGATGAAAGCATGCTTATGTACAGTTTTCTTTTTCCACCTTATGCAATCTATGATTTCTAGCAGGGAACAGCATTTCTCACAGTGGATCTTCCACCTCCATTAATGCAACCAAAACAGTCACACATAGGCATGCACAAAGGCCATCCTCTAAGTGATTGTAGATTTTTGTCAAGTTGAAAAATCACAGTAACTATCACATTACCTATCTGATTCAAAGGTTCAGATAATTGTGACATTTCTATTAGGCCCAGGATAATTCAGCAGATGTAGTAGTACAGAGAACCTCAAGATATATTTAAAGGATAAAAATGAGATATTTACTATTCTTCCTAACTCTAGGGTTCTTTACATAAATTTTAAAGATTTTTTTTATTTTTCAAACTTTATAAAGTATAATTGACATACAAAAATCTGCCTTTTAATGACTACATCTTTAATCCAGGCATAATATACAGCTTTTTCTTCATTCCCGTGTAACAGCAGCACAATCAAGCTACAAAACATATTTATCACT
Organism: Peromyscus attwateri; assembly: GCA_902168425.1. Lineage (NCBI taxonomy): Eukaryota > Metazoa > Chordata > Mammalia > Rodentia > Cricetidae > Peromyscus > Peromyscus attwateri. The sequence goes on along the minus strand of CABHPP010071952.1, from coordinate 6,543 downwards.
TACAAAATCTCCTGTTCTTTGATGTTTCCCTTTGTTTTGTTTCTAAGAATGAGCACTTACCATGAGATTACCCACTAACATTTTGAAGTGGGAAATGTCATTTTATTTACAATATATACTATGTTGTGTATCAGATTCTAGAAGTTGCTTATTTTATGTAAGTGGAACATAAAAATCATGCAGCAAAGTCTCCTTAGCTCCCTCTCCCCATGGCAGCTGCCCATCACCATTCTACTCTTTGTTTCTGAGCTTGTATAATTAGATTTTAAGCTGAGCCATCAGATAGAATCATCTCTGTGCTTCTGTCATGGTTATGATTTACATTTACATGATTTATAGCAGGTCCCCAGTAAATCATTTTAAAATAAATGATGAGAAGATTGAGTAGCTTTATGAGATCGTCAAGCTTTCTCATAAATGAAACCTGGACAAAAGTATCTCAGAAATCTCAGCCTTAGCCCATAAAATATACATAATTTCATGTTATGTAAGAGTTCTAATATTCTATACTTTATCACCTTTTTAAGGACAGATATTTTTAACATATTACAAGAAAAAATTTTAATGATATTACATACAACAAAGTTTGCATAAGCTCACACACACACACACACACACACACACACACACACACACACACACACCGCTTCTTTACAGAACAAGGTGGCAAGCTGAGGGGTGGCTTGTGAGATGAGGCTCGTATACCTGGTTCCAGTCCCTAGCTCCAGAACATGCTTATTCAAGGAGATTTGGGGGAAACTGAACAGTCCCTTAAAGCACACCTTTCCTTCTCTGCAAAGTGGCATCAACAAAGAGGACGCAAGTTGCATCCAGTGAATAGATTTCTTATGGGAATAAATTACCTACGGCATGGAAAACAATGGCATGGTGCCAGGCACATGGATTTAGATCATTTTATTATTCAGTATACAACGTGATAGCAACATTATTATTTTATGAATTATTTTCTACATTTCATTTTGAAAATATTCCCAAAACCCTTTACCATCGTATGCTATTTTTATTGAAATGACAGTAGTAGGATATTTGGGCTAGCTGCTGCCAGAACCAGAGACTTGTGGCTGCTCCGCTTCCCTCCTACTTTCTTCTTAGTGTACCACTTGATATATTCTCCATCTGGTAATCAGAGAACCAATAACGCAGTATCACCCCCTTTTTTTGTATTAGTTCCCTGATGAAAGAAACATCCATAATTCAACTGAAACGTATTTCTTAAAAAAGATTATGGTGGAGATTGTTCTTCTGGGAGACTGTCCGAGGAACCGGCTAGCCTCTCCAGGGAATATATGGATTTTCATTAACATGTAATTGTCTTCCATTTCATTCTTTTTCACAGCAGTGTGTTCAAGAAATAAAACAGAATAGAGGTCTAGGTATTAGCATTAGGATAGTCACACATTTCCTACTATGACTTAGTAGGGTAAGTCCAAGTAGAATATGCCAGTTGGAATATTTGTTTGAGGCTTGCCATCTTGGATTAGCTTAATACATGGTTGCTAAATGAGTGAACCCTGAGGCTACCTGAAAAAAAATAAGAAAGAAAAGTAATACTGAATTATAATACACAGTAGTAACACTAAACAGTACACATTTCAGAAAAATGGGTGCTATTAAAGCCTAGTTAGTCCCATGTTTCTCTACTAACTTGGCACATAATATGCCTTGCTTGCCAGCCTATTTTATAGAAATCATTTGTATGAATCTGCTCCTGTGTTGCAAGAACAACCTGGATGTCACAGAGTAAACATATTGGTCTTCAACCCTATTGGGATAGAAGAGACTAGATGAAATGAAATAAGGCATTTTTGACTTCATATTTATTAATATATCCTACTGATAGCAGATCATATTAAAAGTTCAAATACATAAACTAAGACCTGAACATTTCCATCCTTGTATTAAAATAGCTTATGTTATAAGAAAGCATTTAACAGAACTCTATGGCCGTAGTTAAAGCAGCAGCTACTGTGATTTTAACGTACTGATGATGATAATACCAAAGACAAAAACAACAGTGTTAACACTGAAGAAGCCCTTGCCTGGTTCACTACTACTATGGTCAGCTGGACTTTGTGTTTTGCCTGCATCAATTATCCTTCCTTCACTTCTTAGTGATGGTGATTCAGGCTGTCTTGGATTTCTCCTTTGGTCACAGAAATAGGTATTTCACCCAGCCTAGCCCAAATACCTCCATATGCCCATCCAACTAGCAAGTTAGATCTGGGATTTCCCAATAGAGAGACAAAGAATATCTTTCTTTCTTACCCTTTAGTGGGAAGATATCGTCTAATTTGCTGACTTGTGTTCCTTCATCATAGAGTGGGAAACTTCTGTGGATGAGGCAAAGAAAGCTAGAACCAATGTCTGATTCTACCCTCTGAGCTCCTACAAACAGTCACACATGAAGATAACCACTCAGGAACTTTTAAGTGGCATGAGTCAGTGACTACCCCTTTTTACTTTAGCCGTTGTGAACTGTGTTTCAATTATTAGTTTTCCCTTAACTAATTTAAAATTTAGTTTTAAAAATTTAAAAATTTCCATTTTTTTCAACCAACAATAAACAGCATTTCTGGGATATCCTTCTACAGATAATTTTCAGAAGGTACTACTGCATTTGTAACTTGGTATATGATCCCGAACTCCTGCTGAATTTCTCCTCATGGATGTATTCTTGGTCTACTTGGTCAGGTTCTCAGGATCATCATATTCCCCTAACATTTATCAGTACTATGAAAATATATAATTGTAATACTTAAAAGCAACCTCAAAGTTAAACAGTAAAATGTGATTTTGGATATTGGATACTCCCCAGATGTCAGCGTTGTATTCAGTTATCAATGTGTGCTTGCATTCCTTCTATGAAAAGTTTTGCAGTAGTAGAGTGATGTCACAGATTTGACTTTGCTTTAGAGTAGCTGAAAATTTTAATGCAACACTTTCCACTTATTGTGCTCTGTTCTCTCACTTATGGTATGGGGTAGAAGAATGCAAAAACTCATCCAGGAGTGGCAAGAATCTAGGCAAGTAGTAGTTTATTCTTGCTGGAAGAAGGCTGATGCTGTTCTGTCATCAGATAAGAGGGGGGTGGTAAGGGCCACAAAACCTCAACACCTTTGGCCCATTGTCTCTGTAGGAGTCATTAACCTGTGCAATCTCCCTACAATCTTTGTTGATCATGCCTGACTTCCCAATAGTTTCTTCATCCTTAGACTACCTAGGAGGTGTTGACAGTGCAAGTTTTTTGTTCTTATGGTTGCTTGCTTGTTTAGAACAGGTGCTTGTTTTCTTTTTGAGCCAGGATCCTTGTGTATTTCCCAGTCTCTCAAAAAACTACTGGATTCAACAACTCTTTTCTCTACCTCCCACATAGTCAGACTATAGACAAAGTCCACTGTACTCAATATAAAATGCTATTATTCTTCTTTTGTTTTTGTTTTGTTTTTTGATTTGTTTTGAGACAAGATTTCTCTGCATAACAGGCCTGGCTGTCCTGGAACTCACTTTGTAGACCAGGTTGGCTTCTAACTCAGAGAGATCTACCTGTCTCTACTTCCCAAGTGCTGGGATTAAAGAAGTGTGCCACCATGCCAGGCAAAATGATATTTTCTAATCTCTGCTCTCAGGTACTCTGATTGGGAATCTGTATTCAGGCCCAGAAATTTGAATTTTTAACAGCCAGATCTGAAATTTGTAATACAGGACATTGAGAGAAAGAAGTCACTGGGAAAAAAAGAAAACCAAAACAGAATCTATCCTGCACTAATGCAAGTTCAGAGAAACAATTATTCCACTGTTTAAAGTGGTTAGATGTAAAACAGAAAGCTCTGACCACTTGGACAAGAAAGACTGAGAGGAAGACAGGCATGTGAACATCTTCTGAGGCCAAGTCTCCTCATCCAGTATATCTTGCTAGTGACAATTCTGTAGCTAGCACTGGCTGTACTCTTAGGAAACAAGTAGATTTACACTATCATTCCTTTGGTGATCCTTTTAAAGCATGGTTCAAGGGGTGGTGAAAACCATCTCTTTCATTTGCCCCCAAAATGTAAATTAAAACCACTAATTCTAACAGAACATGTATAGCCTCAAAGACCTGGGCACATAGGATTCAATAAGGATTTCTGACCAAATGTGTGTCTGTTGTTTAAGGGAAAATAAACCTAAAAGCTTCAAGCAATCTTTAAAATTATTCATGTTTTATTACATATATTGGAAGAGTATTATATCTTTATTGAATTTCTAGGAAATAAGACAATTTAAGCCTCCAAGTTAAATGAAATGATCACTGTATATACACAATGAAAGATTCCCTCTCTGAAAATGTTCTAGCCAGATTTTGTTGACTTTTTCTGCCAACAGTTTTGGAAGGGTAGAGCAACAGAAAGATAGCTGGTTCTGGTGTCAGCATGCACCTGGCTTTCATGTTTTCACCCACAAACACTACAATTTAAGTTTACCCTGTCAAGTAGAAAAGAGTTGTAGAAAGAATCTCTGTCCCATTTCTCTGTACCTGTAAATAGGCAGGGGGTCCATTGAGTAACAGACACAGAAATAATAGAAAAACTAATAGCAGAGTTAAAATAAAGCCAGAGCTTCATATTTCCTGAGACAGTTTTTGCCCCACCAGTGAACAGAACCTCAAAGAGAAAAGGTGAAGAATCAGAACATCTGTACCTACAATCCCAGAGCTTGTCTTGAACATGAGGGACCCCATGTGTCTGAGATCTACATGTCCATGAAGCACACAGATCATGGATGAAAAACACTTGGGAAACTATGCTTCTTTACTGAAAGCATATGGAAATTGTTTTGGAATCTCCTAAGTAATATGTAAAACAATAGCAATTTGAATATAACAAAGAAAAGAGAACAAGAAAACTGAGTATAAGAAGATGGGGAAGAACATTCAGCAGGCAGTGGACACAAGTTATGAAAGAGGAAATAAAGTTAATTGTTTCTCTAGTTCTAACTTGGTCACGAACTTTTGGTGTGAGTGGTGGATAAGTATATTAAATACAGTCTATACTGAAAATGTACAATTTAATGTGAAGTTTCATAACTTCCATTTTAAATGCTAATTCTAACTGCAAAGAAATGCATTAACAAGTATAGACTTTGGATCTAGATAATTTTCTTATGCAATGTTTTTATTTATATAATTGTTTTAAAATAAAGTATATAAAAATAAATGTTAAAAAAATTTTCAAAATAAAAATAGGTAAAGAAAAAGAATTTATATGCATTATACTATATTAGATATTATAAACAATCTCAAGATTACTTGAATTGTATGGAAGAATATGCAGAAAATATAATCTAATATAACAATTTACATGAAAGACTTGAACATCTTTAAACAAGGGGAAAGAGTTACCGCAGAGTGGATACTAATAGACAACTAACTATGTTTGGTCTTTTCACAGATGTCTTTTGCTTGCCAGCTGACCAGGTAAATATTATTCTGTCTCTTAACAGAACTAATGGCATAGCACAAATATTATTTTTTATGGACAAACCTGTTGTATGGTGAATTTTATTAGTCAGCAATGAATAAAAATACTCCTTTGTCAAACAATCTACTGAAAACAGAGAGTGGGAAGTCCCCTCACCTGGAGCTCAGAGTGGCTAAGTGCCTTGGAGAGGCCCCCAGGCTCATCTGTCCACATCTAGTATATTCCCTTTATAGTCTCTCATAGCTACTTCTGAACATGAGGGATTTGCTATCTAGCAGCGAATTTCATAGCGCTACCAACCCTCCATGACAGGAGCCCCTTCTAAGTTCAGATGACCATGCACCTTCAATCTGTTATTTCTCTATGTTATTCAAAGGTTTTCCAAAGTCACAAATGTATTGGTCTGGTGGAAAGTACAGATAGGTAAACAGAGCTATAACTGGCTTTTAATGGCAAACCTTGGTGATTAAACATAGCTGATCAAAAATAACAGCATATCATCGCTTGGCATAGCAGACAGACACTCCTTTCTCATCAAGAACAAGACCAGTCAATGTCATCATCCTATAAATCAGTCACACATCCCTGAATTTAGTGAGCCTGGCCTACCTGACCCATAGTCAAACAATCACACCTTGTATCTTACTCGGAAATCCTAGGCTTTTGCCTCATAACGGGATTTTCTCTGAAGATTTATCGCACCTACTCTTCAGGTTCTTGTGAGAATCACTGATCTTTTTCTAATATTACACAAAGACAGCAACATAAAAGACGGGGGAAAAATCCTTTATTTTCTTCTGTCCTGAATCACTGGCCATTAAAAGAAAAAATTCAATTTTGCTCAAACCTCATAATAGCGGTCAAAGGTCCTAATAGAGCCCTCAAAATGAAGAATAACCTTGGGTTCAGGTTTACAGATCCTTTTGGCTGACAGGAGAAAAACATTCCCTCACAAAATACCTCAGGTACAGATGGCTAAAAGAGGTTAAGATGCAACTGAAGCAAAAGCAAATCTTTTGAGAAAAATCAACAGGAGTCGAGAAAGAGAAGTGCAAGGCAAAGGGAT
>CABHPP010071905.1:0-15118 GCA_902168425.1 Peromyscus attwateri | reverse complement strand
AAAAAAAAAAAAAAAAAAAAAAAAAAAAAAAAAAAGACCTATTTGAATTCACACTACATGCCACCATGTCTGGCCCCATGTCAGATATTTGCTCATAACCAACAGTGAGTGTCTTCATGATTTCTTGTTCCTTATCTGCCGAGGAACCTGAAGTGCAGCATCATCTCCTGTGTCCCTGATTGTCAGATCTTCCCATGCCTTGTCCATCTGTTTCTGCTGCTCATACTCAAGTGCTCTGTGCACCCCTGCTGCTCTTCCCGTGTCTGCCCTCTCCTTCAGCGCTCCCTCACCCAGCAGAATGTCCCAAAGCACAGCCCCGTTCCTTCCTCAACACCCCATACACGTCCAAGTCTACACTCCAACGGGTCAGTCGAGAACATTCAATACCAAACCTCAAACTATCATTCCAGCGTTTTCTCCCAACCTCTAGCTCATGGCCCAGAGTAAAGGGCAGACAAGGAGTTCCTGGCACTTGATCTTGAAGCATTCCCTCACAATGTCTTGAAATACCCACTGGACTATTAACATCGGCTTCATGAGGAGGAGGCGGGCTTTGGTTGTCAGGACCTCACAGAGCCTAACACTTGACTTGGATTCAGTAAATACTGGTTGGATGAACCAATGAAGATGTAAGAATTCAGAGAGTATTGTTTTGGATGGAATCTGCTATGAAGACGTAAGATATCCTTTGCCAACTCTGTTAAAATACCTATTTAGGATGTATAAAATAATTCATAACAACTGGAAAATCTACTGTCCAAATTTGGAAGAAATGTAGAGTCATTTTAAATATGTAAGGCCAAGATGGAACTCAAACTTGGACTGAGCAGGCATCCTCATCTCCAGCAGGGTGGGCTTGGGGGCACCCTCATCTCCAGCAGGGTGGGCTTGGGGGCATCCTCATCTCCAGCAGGGCAGGCTTACAACACCAATGAAAGAAGCTAGATGTTTGCTTTCCAGATCTTGACCTCTGACTTAGAGGATCAAGATCTGGGTCAACCAAAAACCTGGGAATCCCTCCTCTGTTGCTTGGCTCTGTGTGTTTAGATCTTACAAGGGTCACCTAAGACCATTGGAAAACACAGATATTTACATTGCAATTCATAACAGCATCAAAATAACAGTTATGAAATAGCAATGAAAATAATTTTATGGTTGAGGGTCACCACAACATGAGGAACTGTATTAAAGAGTTGCAGCCTTAGGAAGCTTGAGAACCCCTGATTTAGAGAGTCAATATCTTCCTCAAACCATCATAGCCCAGTAAAGGAGTTTATGCTTTGTAGACACTAGTCCTGTCTACATTAAGCCCGGTGTTCAGTTTATATTCCAGGAAGGGATCCACCAACATCCGAGTGGGAGAATCAAGAGAAAGCCACACACTGTGTCCTCTGGCAACCATGAGGTCAGAACACATTTTCTTCTCTGACATGAAAAGTTCTGGAATCCTGCAGAGGGCAGGAGACAAATGTCATCTAGAAGCCCAGTGGAAAAGCATATTTCTAAAAATGACATATTCTAGAAATCAGAAAAGAATTCTAGAAAAAAAATTTCACACCTTTATCAGAATAGAAGAAGATGTGGCCTTTATGAAGGAGAAGAAAATTATGAGAAAAGAACAAGGTGAAATACAATGAGAACAGGATTAAATAAAGAACTATTGTGTGGAAAATAGAAACACAAAGCCACAAATGGTGGTTTGTGGTGAGAACAAAATTAACAGTGGGTCAGAGAGCACCTAAACATTTACTGATGTGCTAAGGAGAGACAAGGAAGCCGAGCAGGAGCCGAAGAACCCATCAAAGAAAACTTAAAGGGTTTGTTTTAGCTCCCAGTTCAAAGTACAGTGGACCGTGGCGGAGAGCGGAGCAGCAGGACCCTGTGGCAGGTGGACACCATCACATCCACAACCAGGGAACGGATCAGTGTAAGCTTGTTAGTGCTCGGCTTCTACCTCCATTTTCCACAGTTCAGGATCCGGTCACTGAGTCTTCGCATCTCAACCAAAGCAATGAAGATAATCCCACGGAGGCAAGCCCAGGGACCTCAAACGGCTCTAGAGTTCGTCAGGTTGAAAATGAACACTAACTGTCACTCCTGGTATTTCCATTTTTAGGGCCAGGGAGATGGCTCAGGAAGTGAGGGTACCTGCGGCCACACCTGGCAACTATGACCCACACAGTGGAGGAGAGAACCAACTCCCTGAAGTTGTCCTCTGCGTTCACCTCTGTGCCCACACACATACACCCATACACAATAATAAACAAAGTGAACTATTTAAGTATTTAAAATTCACTTATTTGCATGGTGTGTGTGTGTGTATGTGTGTGTGTGTGTGTGTGTGTGTTCAGAGGACAGCTTTGCAGAGTCTATTCTCTACATCCACCTTCACGTGGGTTTTAGGGTCTGAACTGACCACCAGGCTTGAGCAGCAAGAGCCTTTCTTGATCTACTGAGCCGTCTCACTGGCCCTGTCCACAGTTTTATCTTTCATGTATATGCATTCAAAACCAATCTCTAATAGATAATATTAGGTCGTAATAATTAATCGTAGATAATTAATCATAATAGCTTTCCTCTCATCTAAAAGCAGTACGAGCCTATTTGTACACAGAGAAGCGTAAGGAAAGCATTGTCACAGTTAGAAGAGAAATTGCCAAGGCTCCTCTCTCTGCTGGAGGAAGGGCTGTCTACTGCAGTCCCAGCCATGCCCACCTCCAGCCCTTGGCACCTCGAGGCACAGAGTGTACATCCACAGGCTTGAGTGGATGATCACAAGCTCTTCGTGGGTGGAGAGCAGGGGTCTCTCGAGCGCTTCCAAGCTCCTCTGAGCCTCAGGCCACGTCTTCATGATGCTGTGACCCCAGGGACTGGAGCTATCTCTGACCCTTCAGCTACCAGCAAGTCTTCTGTACGTAAAGGTCCTAGGCGAGTCTTTTTTGTTTTAAACAAGAGAGAAGGTTTAAATAGGCCCTGGAGTCTGTGGCAGTCTATGAGATCTACATGAGCTTGAGAGATCTGTTTTCTCTGGATTTTCCCATCACCGATGCTGTGGAACCACAGAAAAGTCCCTCCCTTTCACTGACAGGGGAAGAAATCTGGTGGCCCAGCCTGCCAACCACTTGGTTTCAGCAAAAGCTTTGCATGTTTCCAACATCTCAATGCTTGTTTTAGCCACAGCAGTAGAGGCCTGTCAGGGCCTGTTCTCCATCTGCCTGGGTAACCAAGCCTTAAAATGGAGTTTCCTCTGCTTGCTTACGATGTGAAAGAGGAGAGAGGAGCCCCACAGGAAATCTTGCTCACAGCTTCCTGCCTCTGCAGTGACTAGAAATGACCCAACCTGAGCTCGCCATCATGGGATCTGAGGCGCCAGTCTGGAGAGCTGTCCCTACTGAATCCAGAATCTCTCTTCTGCTTGTGGATGGTGCAGCAACAACTGTGTCTGTCCTGGGACCTGTTCTCCTCCACCCAGGCGCAGGCATCAGGAGCTGGGTTCTGTTCTTAGCCCAAGGAGGCAGACCTTTGCACCACACAGTAACGGTTTCTGTCTGGCTTATTGCCAATCTTTTCCTCAGTAATTAATACACTCTGGCAGAGGGTCACGGTGCTTTCTTCATCCTGGATAAGACCCCCGGGCTCAGGCAGTCCTCCTCTGCCACCCTCCTGAGAAACTGGACCTGTGGACATGTGCCGCCTCACTTGTCTCAACTGCTTCTAATGCAAAAGTCTCCTCTCTCTTCACTATAGAGAAATGAAATTTCTAGATAGTATAATCTAGCACAAGTAATTACTTTCTGTCTTTTTAGGGAAGAGACAGGGGCTTGCTCCCCTCAGGTGTGTGCTCTGTGGCTGGTCACTTCTGCCGAACAGGAGGACTTTAATGAGTTAACAGAAGTGCTGGAAGATCACGGGGCTGAACTGGTGCTGGGGATATTGACAGAACGGCTTTTGTGTTTAACTAGATTTCTTTTGGCAGAAAATGGCAGGAATTCAACACAAATTAAAAGGACAGCAACGAAGGAAATAGCTGATGACTGATCACGTCCAGATGGGTCATTGAATCAGGGATTGTTGCTAGAAGTAAGCCTTGAGGACTGACGGAGTCCTGGTGCTTCTGGACAAGTGGCTCAGGTCCTTGACCACCCCTTAAGTGCTCCTGAGTGAGGCCCAGCCCACCCAGCAGACACTTCATCAGAGCTTTTTGGAGCCTTGAACACAACATAACCTCAGGCCCCCAGGGGACTCGATGAAGCTGAGGGGGGATGGGCAGCACCACAGTGGGGGCACTCGTGACCTCTCATCTCTGTTTCCTTTCTTTCTACCCAAAGCTCTTCCTTAGCCTCAGACACCACTTCCTTCTCCAGCCATCCGGGCATCCAATTCCTTCTCCAGCCATCCAGGCATCCGTAGCTCACTCTGCCTTGTTAGCCCATCACATAGGCTGAGGAACAAGCCTGCTCTTAGACCCAGGGTAGCCTGGAGAAAGCCGTTGGCATCATTCACCTGACAGAAGACCACTCACACTTCATCTAGGTTGGCAGTTCACGGTCAGCATCACTGCTCCAACCATTTCCTGTCTGTTAAGATTTGATCTCTTGGCTTCTAGTCCTTCAGCCTCTGCTGGTGGTGAGGTGATCTGCCAGGATGATGCCAAGAGATGTCTCTTAGCAGCCCAGATGGAGCTATAGATTCTCTGAAGTTTATCCTGAAGCCCTGTCATGCCCACAGAAACCCATCTTGTATGTTAACTCTTGACACTCAGGGACATCTCCCAAGGACGCAGTTGCTCTAGGTGTGCACATACTTAGCATTTCCAATACAAACTGAAATCCAAGTTTCCATGTTCCCATACTTTCACCTTCTCTCATCTCCTTTACTTGGCTATCTTTGGGTTGAAGAAATGCTTGCAGAACCCATCATTTTTTTTAACCAAACAAACAAACAAACAAGAGCCAGGCAGTGGTGGTGCACACCTTTAATCTCAGCACTCAGGAGGCAGAGGCAGGCAGGTCTCTGTGGGTTCAAGGCCAGCCTGGTCTATAGTTCCAGGGCAGCCTGGGCTGTTACACAGAGAAATCCTGCCTCAAAAACAAACAAAACAAAACAAAAAGAAAGGGAAAAAATGACTGGCAGTACACAAGGATTCCTCGGTGGTCCTCACCCACTCCTGAATCGCACCTGCAGGTTCTCCTTTGTAAACTAGATGCTAAGAACAAGAAGAGACATTTCCAACTTCTATCAACTCTTTTCTCCATCAGTTTGTAGGAAGGACGTCTGAGGAGAGCACACATTGTAAGTACCACACACGAGTGACTTAATGAACAGCATCCCCAAACAGCCCCTCGGGTACATGTCTGCAGCCCCCAGAGCCCCCCAACACAGCCCATTCCTATGGCCCTGTCATTGCACATTTTTTCTAATTTGGCTAACTGTAGGTTTCACCAAGTCCTGGCTTTACACTGAGTAGTCCATTTTAATCTTCACGTTTTCCAACCAGCTAAAGTCATTGCTGCAACAAGACAGATGAATGACATGGAACACAGCTGCCGAGCTGCTTCTGGGCGAGGGCTGGACGAAGGCCTTTGTCCTTCGGTGTGTTGCCTCGGGAGCTCTGATTGATCTTTGGGCTATTAAATACATACATACATACCTCACAGGCCTCTTCCTGTTTTGTGTGTTCTTGCCATGGTTTTAGTGAAGTGCAAAGGGCCCCTAAGGTTCGTCTCCCACCACTGGATGGAGGAACACCCTTGGCCAGTGCAACCCTGAGGACCAGGGTTTATGGCTTAAGACAAGATTTATCACTGCGTAGCAGTGGCACACGCCGTTAATCCCAGCACTCGGGAGGCAGAGCCAGGCGGATCTCTGTGAGTTCGAGGCCAGCCTGGTCTACAGAGCGAGATCCAGGACAGCCTCCACCACCTCCCCTCCCTGCCTGGGCAGGAAGCCAGCTGCCGGAGCAGTGGTCACTGCTGAGGTCATACGCTCCACGTGCATTTCATGTTGAGATCTGACTCCCGGGTGAAGCCACAGCCGCCTCCTCAGTTGAAAGCACGTTGTTTCCCCAGCTGCTCCGCAAACCTTTGTTGGCTGACACAGCCTTGCACATGGCTTTCCAAAATTACCAAGGCTAAGACATTCTTTCTACCCACAGCGCCGCTTGCCAATGAAAGCCCTGCCCCCCAACACACCAGTGTGTCTCACCCTAGGCCATGAGTAGCTCCGGGAAGGACACTGGGCACACCTGGGACTGGTTCGCTATATTCTGAATTTCATATAAATAGACTCACGCTGTGTGTCCTCTCCTTCTGAGAGCAGCTACCTTTGATTAACATACTGCCCATGAGCGTCATCCAACCTGGGCATATCAGCACAGAAGCTCTTCTTCTTCTTCTTCTTCTTCTTCTTCTTCTTCTTCTTCTTCTTCTTCTTCTTCTTCTTCTTCTTCTTCTTCTTCTTCTTTGGTTTTTCGAGACAGGGTTTCTCTGTGTAGCTTTGCGCCTTTCCTGGAACTCACTTGGTAGCCCAGGCTGGCCTCGAACTCACAGAGATCCGCCTGGCTCTGCCTCCCGAGTGCTGGGATTAAAGGCATGCGCCACCACCGCCCGGCTGTACAAAAGCTCTTCTTGCTGAGTGGCTTTTCGATGTACGAATGGAAAAGAGCACATCGGTGCATGTCTGGTCTCTTCTTGATGGCCTTGGCTGTCGTCACCAGGCCACTGCATGGGTTCGTGTGCCCCACCTCCTTCAGATGTGTGCGGTCATTTCTCTTGTGTGTCTACCGAGGAGGAACACTGCTGTCATGGCAGTGAGTGTTTAGCTTTACCGTGAACTGCCAGTTCTCCAGAGTGGTTGCTTGAATGCACTCTAGTGTGTGTTTAATCCTCATGACAGCCGTGAGTGTTTGTCAGTCAGCTAGCTCCCAGTGGCTTCTGAGCAGCGACTCCACGCCAAGCCCTGTTTTAGGAAAGAAATGGAGCAAAGACGAGACACATGATATTCCTTTCCTTGACACATTCCCACGAGGAGACGAGCAAACACCTGAGTAAGGGAAGAGGACGACCTCAGGGGTCAACGGTGCTGTGAAGTCTAGAGCCTCGTAGAGGAGCACGGGGTGGGGGTGCTTCTGCCATCACTGTCGGGGGGCAGGGGGCTCCCTGGGGACTAACAACTGAGGGAGCAGCACCTGAAAGGCGAGCAAGGCGTGGCTGTGCACAGCTGGGGAAGATTGCTGGAACTGGAGGTCCGCCAACAGAAGCAAAAGCTGGCAGTCTGGGGAGAGAAAGGGGCACGAGGCTGGCAGTCACTGAACTGAAGAACAGATGTGGAGAGCCTGCCGTTTTCCGCTATGTGCCGGGCCCTGTTCTAGGTTCCGGAGACCCCACGGGAATGAAACATAAAGGTGCTCTGTCCTGGGACAAAGAGGTAAGGCAGCTGGGAGAGCCTGGATGAGTAAACAAAGGTCAAAGGCCAAGTAGGACTGTATAGAAAGGGACCTGGGTCTTCCCTGGAGTTGTGGTGGGAGGCAGGGAAGAGGGAGGTTTGCTTTAATCCCTCTCTCTCTCTCTCTCTCTCTCTCTCTCTGTGTGTGTGTGTGTGTGTGTGTGTGTTTGTGTTTGTGTGTATACATGAACACAGGCACACAATGTAACTATAGAGGTGTAAGGAACATGTAAGGCCTAGGGTGAGCAACCCTGGTCAGGAGTGATGAGCAATAGAATGACGTAAGTAAACCACAAATGGAGTAGTGATAAACTATAAGCTATGTGTGGAAGTAGGGGTAAGACTAGAAACCTAGCCAGGAAAGAATATAAAAGAAGAATCCTCAGACCCGACCAATAGAGCTCGTCAGGCCCTCGCGCGAGACGACTCTCCTCCGCCAGAGACGTGAGATCTGTCCCCAGTGCAGACATGGCTGACCTGAGGAAGGCTGACCCAAGATCCAGAGGAACAGACGTGGCGAGTCCGGACCTGTACACCTGGAGAGGTACTCCCGCTTCCATTTGGAAGACGGGATGAATAGTGCTTGTAATCTTACTGTGTGAATAAATGAGTGTTATCCCAAGTCTGAATCAAGAGTGACTATTCCTCCCCCATAACCGGGGTATGTGCTCGCTACAAGAGGTAACAGGTTCACCTCTCTCTGGTGGTGTGCCTCGCTTGATGTGGGTCTCTAGCTGTCCACCACTGCTGGCCCTTGAGCCTTAGGGAATTACCTCTCTTGTCTCTCCTGCCCATCTCCTCGAAGGAGCTCTGGGAGTGCAGTCTCTCCGACTCTGTCCAGTTGTACTTGGGTGCTGGGGTCCTGAGCTCCTATTCCCGTCCTCGCATGGCGGGTATCTTATGAGTCATCTCCCCAGCCCATCGTGGAAGATTTTAAGCAGAGGTGAGAACAGTAGATTAGCCAGGAAGTGAGGGCGGAGGCAAAAAGATCCATTGGTGATTCGGGCTAAGGACTGCAAACTGGTGGCAGCCTAGGCTGTGGGGACCATGAAGATGACCTGCACTGAGGGTACATCGTGGAGGCGGATCTGACAAGCTACAATGAGGGATTAATTGCAAAGTGAATAAAAACTTAGTTTTATTAAATTTGTAAAATTTAATAAAATTAATAAATTTAATGAAAAAATTTTAAATGTATTTTTATATTTAATTTATCACATTAATTATATTACATGATATAATTATATATTTTTAATAGGTTTTCTGCCTCCTGATAGTAAGTTTCTCCACTGACACAGCAAGCCAGATCAAGCTGAATTGAAAAAGTATAACAACAGGTTTATTGAAAGCAACTCCTGGGCAGGTTTTCTGGTCCCAAAGATGGAGGCCAGAGAAGTCCCACCCCCAAACTAAAGCAGGGAGACTTTATAGGTTGTAGGTGAGGTGATGATGTGTCCACCACAAGCTGGGTTTGTGACCAAGTATGGTCAATAGCTGAGCGCTTCGGCAGGGACTAAGCTGTTGGCCACTTCAGGGGAGAAGCTGCAGTAGTCACCAAGAATGCAGAACTGGGCTTTCTGGTGTCTTTCCTTTGTTCAGAGACTCTCTGAGTGGGCAGGGTGGAGAGAGAGAGAGAGAGAGAGAGAGAGAGAGAGAGAGAGAGAGAGAGAGAGAGAGAGAGAAGAATGGGGCTTTCTGGACTGTGCAGGGGCAAGCTGGAGGCTCCAACCAAACATTATTATATTTAATTATGTATAATATAATTATAATTGTACAGTATTCATTATATCATATTTATTTGTTATAAATTAAAAATTAAAAAAAAAACTCCGCTCCAGCTTAAATTCCAGTCAGTTGGCCTGAGCACCGAGCAGATGGTGGCGGCAGCACCAAGTGTGGAAAGACTCGGCAAGAGGGACCGGGTGGGGGATAAGCACTGGCTCCATTTGCTAACCTGGAGGTGCAAGTGAATGTTCGAAGACTAAAACCCCCGAGCTCAGAGGAGAGTGAGACTGAAGACATGCTGGAGTCATCAGCACACAGGCAGCTTTGACAGCTGACCAGGGTGACCTAGCGGGAGGGAGCAGGGCAAGAAGAGGATGGAGACGTCTAGGAGTAGCTGAGAACTTGAAGATCCATTTTACAGATGGGGAAACCGAGGCTCTGAGAAGCTAAGCAAATTGTCCCAGGTCACAGTGTGACGAAGCTTGACCTACTCCAGGGTCTGTGTACTTGCCGGCTTCACTTCAACGCCTGTGGTTTCTCCGCTCCGCCATGCAGATGTCCTGTACTCTCAAGCAAATTAGCCTCTGGGCAGCTCCTTCCCCTGTTTGTGAGGTGAGAGCAATGATAACCACACACACACCACTTAGGGCAGTGTGAGCATACAATAAACTAATAGAATGGAAACGCTCCGAACCATGGCTGGAGCACAGGGACAGTGGTTCCTGGTGCTGTGTGAGTCACAGGTAAGAGGCCTCACAGGGAAGAAAGGCCAAGAAGCTCCTGTCTCCACAGCCAGGCAAGCTGGCTCCATTGCCACTGTACAGGCAGAGGACTGTGGAGGACAGGCCTGTCCTAGAAACTCTTTTATACTTGTTACCAGGGCAACCTTTGGTCCTGGATAAATCTAGCCTTGTCCTTATGCAAGTGAGCTGTGATGATGTCTTTCTACTTTGGTGGTAGAGACAAGGTCTCCCTATGTGGCCCTAGTGTTCAAACTGAGAGACAGAGAGCTGGTGCCTCCACGGGAGCTCTTGGCCCCTTGCTGTCTGGGTTGGCCCATCTGGGAACTCTCTTTGGCCAAGGGTCAGGATGGTGCCCACTGTTTACTTAAGTTAGTTGGTGTTGAGTACCTCGCAGCCATAAAAGTGTAGCTAGCTGATATCAGGTTCACTGGCATTAATTTCACAACCTTATCTGAGACTCTTCTGAGAGTAATTAAGTGTTATCAGTTTCGTGAACGATGAACTCAGAAAATTAAAAGTTTCAGGGTGTACCAAGATGGCCCAGTCAGTAGAGTGCACAGACTTGAGTTTGGTTACAGTGCCTGTGTGAAAAGCTAGGAGTGCTGGTACACATTCGTGGTTCAGTGCTGGGAAGATGAGGAGCATTCCTGGGGCTTGCTGGCCAACCCTAGCCAAACTGGTAGGCCCCATGTCCCAGCGAGAGACCCTGTTTCCAGAAAAGTAGACATCCTCTAACAAATTATACCCAAGTTTGACCTCTACACACACACACACACACACACACACACACACACACACACACACCCCTATCTCAGCCCCTCGGGTTCTACCCTCACAGGAAAGAAGAATTAGACAGTGGAAACAAATCATAATTTCCTAAAACTTGCTTGGGACTCACCTCCTGGGTCCTTTCCCCAGTCCTGTGATATTCTGATCCAAAAGCACAAAGTCCTTCAGCCAGCCACAGGGCTGGAGCCGTGTGAGGACATTCTTGCATGACCTACTTGCCTTAAAGGAAGCAAGGTAGAAAGGAGGGAGGCTGTGCTCTTCCTACACCTCAGATCTGACAGCCCGGCTTTTCTAAGCTCCACAGCATGCGGCTTTTGATTAGGGTAGAGAGAGCAGGCCCAGGAGGCCCACACCCAGCAGCAAATGTGGGTTTGAAGTGTTATTCTCGGCTGGCTGGGCCAGTGTCTCCATTGTTCTCAAAGCCTGGAGCAGACGCCTTAGGAAAAGCTAACTCTCTCAGTGCCTCACAGGAGCTTCTGTCTGGCTTGAGGTTCTTTAGTCTGAAGGAGGAATCAGCAGCAAGCCATCAAGGCGATCTGCAGAGCAGGCTCAGGTTGGCCCTGGGCGTGGCGGCTCCTTCATTAGGTGGCGGTGCTGGCAGCTACAGTCAGCCTCCGGGAAGACGCTAATGAGCTCCCATCCGCGGCAGATGGTGGAAGGCTAGCTTCTGAGTTCTCTTGTTTCGCTGCCTTTTCTTTCCTCAAAAAATGTGCTAACCAAGACACTCCTTTCTTGTGCTTGATTTTAATAAAACCACATATGAATTTTTAACCCTTTTTAACCTGACCTTCCTCAGATCGTGAATTCAAGGAGCAATAGCCTCTTGGAACCCAGGGAGACTCGCCCCCTAGCATCTTAAATCTGCTCCTTCCTAAGCTGTCTACTTCAATTCCTTTTAGCACAGAGGAATATCACACACACACACACACACACACACACACACACACACACACACACATTTGTGAGCCTTGAGGACCCTGTAGGTGTGGATTTCATTCTCTTTCTGTCTGAGACAGGCAGAGGTTATCATGCTATGGTTAAGTTTTGTTCCCCCTGAAGACAGATGCACTACCCTGACACACACACTCACACATGAACTCATGAAGTGAATCACTACAGTCTGTCAAATCCCTTCCACATACAGGCACCCCACTAAGCAACACCCAGACATTACTTTGAGTAGGCGCTGTGATCAACCCATTTCATAGATAAGGAACTAAGGCTAAGGAATTTATCCAAGATCAAATGGCCAGGAAGGGACAGAACCCAAAGCCAGGAAAGTACAATTCCCCAGCCAGAGCTTTCAGGTGGTGTATTCCTCTATCTTCCCTGGTGAGCATGTGGATGCATGACTGAAGACTCCAGGATTTCAGGCATTTGTCTTCATTTTGAATTCTTGTCTGGGGGTGAGATGTTGAGAGGCTCACCAGTGGAGAGACAAGCAATTTAAAGAGGCCTTGTTCCGAACTCAGGGATGGAGGGAAGAATTGTGAAGAGAGGTCCTGCATAGAAAACCATCTGAAAATGTAATGGCTGAAACCAAAAGCCACTGTTGCTCTCCACTCTGTGAGCCAGGGCTTTGGGCAGAGGGTCAGCATCACTCCATGTGAGATGGCAAGACTGTCTAGACCAGAGCCTTGCTCAGATCTCACATAATTCAGGGGCTTGGCATTACCCTCCAGCTCTGCTGAGGTCTAAACAGAAACAGCATCTTTCTGTCTCATTTTTTGAGACCATCCAGTCAAAGGGACGTGGAACAGATTCCTTTGGATGACTCAATGACCTGTATGTAAACATCTTTGCAGACGATCTACCTGCATGGTGTCTTGGTAGTGACAGATGGCCAAGTGTTAGGCCAATGTGACAGAAAATTCCACCGAGGCCACTTTGCTGGAAGGGAAAAGATTCTCCTAGAAACCACACTGCCCTCATCCTCTCAACTCTACAAGTAAACTTAGAAGGTGTTTGTTGGACACGGACTGGCATCGCACATCTGTTCCTTCAGGTGGTGACAGTCTAGTGGTTCTCTGACCAAGAAGTCCAGTCAGGTGCAACACCTTCCCTTGAGCCAAGCAATGTGCACATACTGTCTGCCAAGACAGACGTGGGCAGGGGAGGGCCAGGCGGTGTCTACCCCACAGAGCACTCAGAGGCAATATGCCAGGGGTGCTGCGGGATTGCTAAGTGAGGAAGGCCAAACTAACCTCATCTGCCAAAATAACCAGCTCCATGTCCTCTAACAAAGCCAAACCAATGCTCCATCAGAAAAACCATCAGGGACCTTAAGGACATTCAGGTCCTAACTAGCAGGGCATTTACAACACATCCAAGGTGAGATGTAGGAAGGTAACCTGGTGTCCTGGTCAAGGTTTCTACTGCTGCAATGACACACCATGACCAAAAGCAGCTTGGGGAGTGTCTTAGTGTGGTGGTATTGTGTTCCCCAAAATATTGTGTACCTTAATAAACTTATCTGGGGTCAGAGACAGAACAGCCACAATATTAAACATAGAGGTTAGGCAGTGGTAGCACACGCCTTTAATCCTAGCATTCCAGAGGCAGAAATCCATGTGTTCAAGGATACACCCAAGCATGGTGACCCACGCCTTTAATCCCAGAAAGCAAGCCTTTAATCCCAGGGAGTAGTGGTAGAAAGCAGAAAGGTATATAAGGCGTGAGGACCAGAAACTAGAGGCATTTGCCCTGGAGAGGCATTTGGCCTGGTTAGGCATGTGGCTGGTTAAGAATTCAGGCTTTCAAGAAGCACAGTTCAGCTGAGAGTCATTTGGATATGAGGATGCAGAGGCTTCCAGTCTGAGGAAGCTGCAGTTTGTTCTGTCTCTGACCTTCCAGTGTTCACCCCAAGAACCGGCTTCAGGTTTGTTTTTATTAATAAGAACTTTTAAGATTCATGCTACATCTTAGTTAGGGTTTCTATTGTTGTGAAAAGACACCACGGCCACAGCAACTCTTATAAAGGAAAACATTTAATTGGGGCTGGCTTACAATTCAGAGGTTCAGTCCATAATCATCATGGCAGAAGCATGGTGGCATGCAGGCAGACATGGTGCTGGAGAGGAAGCTGAGAGTTCTACATCTGGATCCACAGGGAGCAAGAAGAAACAGTGAGCCACTAGGCCTGGCTTGAGCATCTGAAACCTCAAAGCCCACCCTCGGTGACACACTTCCTCTAACAATGCCACGCCTCCTAATAGTGCCACTCCCTATGAGCCATTTTCGTTCAGACTTCCACAGAGAGGAAAGAGTGGCTTAGGCTTCCAAATCACTGTTCATTGTTGAAAGAGGTCAGGATAAATAAGAACTCAGATAATGCAGGAGCTGATGCAGAGGCCATGGATTGTTCATCATGGATTTCTCAGAACCCAGGTACCATTCACAATGTGCTGGGCCCTCCTCCATCAATCACTAAGAAAATGCCCTATGGCTGGATCTTACAAAGGCATTTTCTCAATCAAAGTTCCCTCCCTTCAGATAACTCCAGCTTGTGTCAAGCTGAGGTAAAACTAGCCGGCACTCCTGAGATGGAAAAGTAAAGTGGATTATGACCAGCTAAAGAGTAACTGCAATTTAAGGATTGCCAGGGGCAACCTAAGAGAGGACGTTCAATCCAAGCCACGAGAAGGCCGAGGCACAGAGAAGGGAGGCAGGTGCCCAGTCTGCAGCCTCCTGCAGTTTCACACTGATAATGAATAGTGAATGAGCATCAGTTAGACTGCCTGTCAGGAGATTCGCTTGGTGACGAGAATTCAGGGTGGAGTAGGACATCAAAAAGCCTACTGTCAAGGCAGGGTGTGGAGGAGGGCGCCCTGAGCAAGTACCACAGTAGTGTTGCAGGATCCAAATGTACTCAGGAAACCTGGCTGGGGGCTCGGACAGGAGCCCCCCACGTCAGCGGACCCGAGTGATGTCTATGGATTCTGTTAACAAGCTTACTTAAAAAACAAACAAAGACTTGTTTACTGAGCTATCCATCAGAGCCTGGGTGGCAGGAGGTGTTCAGGGAGTCTCTGGGAAGGCATGTGACACCCCCCCCAACACACACACACACACACACACACACACACACACACACACACAGCCTGAGGGAGGCGACCTTTAATCCATGGCCTCTGGTTCCTAATGCCTTCTCTAGGTGGGGTCTCTGGTCTCAGACTCCATCATCAACATACCTGGGTAGCTCTTGATTAGGCCACTGGAGTGGTTTAAGCAGGTGTTCAGATTTGAGAAGAACAGAGCAGCACAAACATGGCAGTTACTTAAAATTTCCAGCCCGTTTGAAATAAAAATTGCCAATGTTTCTGATGGATAACAAGCACACACCCTCCAAGGAGTGTCGGCCACTGATCTGAGGCTGCACTGCATTGTCTTGTGCTGTCCTTCCCACAGTCCTGTGTGGT
>CABHPP010071874.1:0-11171 GCA_902168425.1 Peromyscus attwateri | reverse complement strand
CCAACATCTTAGAACCTTGACCATTCTTGTTGCCTTATTTGAAATGTTGGCATTACTATCAACATTAAGTAAGTAATTCATTTGTTAGCTTGACCCACCGTTTTGGGGGCAGAGTCAAACAATTTACAAACCAAACACCTAATCTTTGTATTGTATTTCATTTCTGACTACATATTGCTTTGATGAGATGAGAGAAAGGGAGTTTTAGAAAGCTTCAGTGATGCTATCTCAAAGTTGAGCTGCTTGGGCTGGCTCTCTACCCTATCTTCATTGCCATTTGTACTCACTAGAACAATTAACAGCGGGAAGAACTGTTCTGCCTGTGGTTTGTGTTTACTACATGTGACATAAAAGCTTACCACAGAAAAGGGAAATTATTTCCTAAAGAGAAATTTCATATCTATAAATCATTTTTAGGGCTGTATATCACTTATACATCTCCTTTCAGAATTATCATAAGACTTCTGTATTTTCTGAATCCAGGCATGGACATCTTTTTCATAGATTTTCCTCAACCCCATAAGATTACATTTCAGCAACAACAAATCAAAAGATAAGCTTTCAAATGTTTATCAACCAGAAATTACACTTTGGGTATAGAACTGAATAGTCAATTTGTCCCAATTTTTTATATTACATTTCTTTTTTATTTTATTTTATATAAGAGATTTTCTAGTCATTTTACATATCAGCCACAGATTCCCCTGTCCTCCCTCCTCCCACCCCCTGACTTCACCCCCAATCCACCCCCAATTCCAACCTCCTCCAAGGTGAGGTCTCCCCTAGGGAGTCAGCCCAGCCTGGCACATTCAATTGAGGCAGGTCCAATTCCCTTCTCCCTGCACCAAGGCTGAACAAAGTGTCTCAGCATAGGCCCTAGGTTCCAAAAAGCCAGCTCATGCACCAAGGACAGGTCCCAGTCCCACTGCCTGTGGGCCTCCTAAACAGTTCAAGCTAATCAACTGTCTCACTTATCCAGAGGGCCTAGTCCAGTTCCATGGGGGCTCCTCAGCTATTGGATATTATGTTTCTGATGTGAAAGTTCATTTCATCTCAGACAAATCTTCTCTAGAACAACAGGAAAGGCCAAAAGATGTCCTTTTTATTTCAATGACAAAAGCCAAAATTTTGTCTTCCAATCACCAAAAATAATAGTGGTCTTCAACTAAGGGGTTCAATAGCACCTGTCCTTCTTACTAGAGACACATTTAATAGGCTTTTTTGGAAATAGAGCATTGATGTTTATAAAGGTTTTAACAAAACTAAAGTGGAAAAAAAAGGAAATGAAGAAAACGCATAAGGCACTGTTCTGTTTCAGGAAAGAAAGTGCAGGTGATGCTGGTGAGAATCCAGCTGCCCTGTCTGCTCCAAGTTCCTTCACAGGTGTGCACAGTGCAGGTGCTGGGAATGTTCAAGCCAGAATGGGACTTAGCCCAGCAGCAAATTTGAGTTCAGCTATTTAGACAGGAACCTCCTCATGAGGAGGGAATTTAATTTACTAGAATTAGATATGATGGGGCTCTTACCTAAGAGATAACAATTGGGAATAATTGCCACCAAGGCATTCAGACTTGGACCACCTGGGCTCAGAAACTGTAAACTCCATGATACAGTTTACAGTTGATTAATCTTTTATTTTAGTGTATTTTTGAGACAGGATCTTGCTAAGTAGACCTGCCATGCTGAGCATTCACTGTGTAGTCAGGCTGGCCTTAAACTCACAACAATCATGCCTCAGGCTTCTGAATGGTGAATTATAGACAGGTGCCACTGTGCCTGGCTTAGGTCTTTATCTTAAGCAATTTGCACATATCATAATTTGGAATAATAACAGTGATATATATATATAAATATATATCTATTTATATATAGATATCCATATCTATTGAAGATGAAATGAATTCTAATATATAAGACATACATATATAATTATCATCAAATAGCTGTATTATTATGATTCATATTTGAGTTTTGACTCTTTAGCTAATTATTTGCACCATTTAATCATGGATAGAGGATATTCATGATTTTAGAAAAGACATGAATAGAGTAGAGTGATTGTTTTTGTTCTGGATAAAATGGAAACAGAGCATTAATTTATGCGCACAGACTTCAGAAATGTGATCTGATCATCGGGGGTAGGGTGGACTCTTATCAAATCAAGATTGAACCCGGATGTGCTATTCCAATGTCATGTATATTTTCATAAAATATTCTTGACTTATGCTCATTCTCTTTAGCCAAATTATTTATTCTAGTGTTCTGTGGAAATCCTAAAATCCAGAAAAACAGCATCCAAAGAAAGAAGAAAATCAAAACAGTAAATAAACAACATAAAATAATTACGTTAGCCCCTAATTTACAATAGCCCCACCCCATTTCTCAATAAGGGGCACTCTCCTTCACATGCCTGTCAATACTACTTAGAATTTGAACCAGCAACAGATGGAAGGAAATTCCACTGTCTTGAATTGTCTTGAATTTACTCTCTAGTAGTAAAATTACTTTCACTCTATTTCTGATAGATTAGCCATAACTCAATTCTTATGAGAGCTGAGTAAGTAAAACACCCCCACCTCTTAAAACAATATGTGATAGATAACGTAAAAAAACACACACTATAACACCTGCTGAGTTATAGCTATAAAATAAAACCTGTAGTAGCAATTTCAGATTAGCATTCCACAATTACCTAACATTTATTAGTTCTTTTAAATGTTTTATTAGAATTGAAACAACCAATATTTGCTCATGTTTCATTAAATCCCATTTTCAATGTTCAGCTCAAACCTAGTGATGAAGGAGGGCCCTTTGAGCTTAGTGGTAATATCATCTAAGCCTGAGAATAACAGAAAAGACTTCAAAGTCAACATCTCTTTGGTCTAAGGTAACAAGAATACCTGAATAATTACTCAAAATTATAATACTAATAAAACATGAATAAAGAACCACTTATAGTTCATCTGGTATGAATTATTTTAAGTACGTCTAATAAAAAAAGCTTTAAAAGAGCATTAGCAGAATTTATTTAATTGCGGTGTGTTCAGGGCAGAGTTATATTATGTACCTGTGGATTTTTAGAATCATACACAATCTTATACTTAATGTGTATAATCAAACAGGAAAATAACAAAACTGGAAACTATTCTTCAATGGTAAATTTTAGCCCACTGAGCTGTCAATTGTGGATGGATTCATGATTGATCAGAATAATATACAATGGCACAGTGTAATTCTTTACTGTGATGTTGTAAAATGGAGTATTGCTTCTGTTATTTTATCCAGTTTGCTTTTATATGACAGGGTTTATTGTGCGTTATGTTGTAGCTCATTCCTCTGTTCACAATGCCTACTGATGTGTAATTATGACTTGTCTGAACAGTAAGAAGGAGCAATATGTGAAAGGAAATCTGCAAACACGCTTGATTTATGAGTTCTGATACTATATTACAGCCCTAATCTGCCTGCTTAACTTAGCTTCAGGCTCACTTACTGTACAACAGGCTTACCTTTAGCCATGTCACAAGTTGTGCAAGATTTACTCTGAAGGAGACACTGTACCTTTTCTTTAATGATTTACTCATAATTTTAGTTACAGGTAAGGCGATATATTATTGATTTTATGAAGAATTCATATGAAGGAACAACCTTCTGTGACAACAAAGAGCAGTGAGTGGGATGTTTCTTCCTTGTTAAATGTCATAATGTTGCTGCTTATGTTCTATGATAAAAATCAGCCAGTCTTCCCTTTTCTTGGTGCTACAACTATGCTATGAGACCCTATTTTGATCAGGGGCATCTGATTTTTTTTTTCAGCAGCAGCAACCAAAATCAGAAATGACTAGAGATGAACAAATGAAAGCAAACCCATAAAGCAGTGACCTCAGTGTCAGCAAGGAACGATGTAAGCAAATTTGCCTTTTGAGAACCTCATTCACAAAGACACATACAGCTGGAGTTAAGCATCACAGTGCAGTTATTGGAGCCTAGTGCATTCAATTCACATGCTTTTAGTAAATTAAAGTTATAAATTACCCTTTGTTTCCTCAGATTCAATCTAAATCACCAATATGAAAAATATTCTTCTCCAAGCCTTATTTGTGACCAGGTTTGGCTAAATGTCTAAGGGAAAAAAAAAAACAACTTGAAAAATCATCGGCAGCTCATACTTCAGTATGAAATAAACAGCTTTGTGCACAAGGACATGCAAGCATCCATGACTCATTACAGAAGTATCTTTAAACGGTATCAACAAGATGATTTTTTTTATTCCAGATTTTTTTAAATCCTGTCATTTATATGATTTTTGAATTGTCTTTTGTTCTGCTATTTTCCTATTTCTTTTCATTTCTCCTGAGTATTGCCTCCATAATCAGCAAAGCCTGCATTTTTGGAGCCAATGAACAAAAGTATAAATTACTAACTGATTATGTCATGACCAGTACAGAGTTCCAAAAGAGCAGGACAGAAATAAACTCATGGCGGACAAGGAAAAGCTGCCATCAGCTCACAAGCATCCTCAAACTTGTATAATTTTTGAAAGTTATTCAGAACAACGATCTTTTATAAAAAAAAAAAAAAGGCAGCCTATTACATTTGAGATTTGCAAGAATTTGTTTTGCAAAATATTTTGGTCATTTTATGTTAATGAATTAGTGAAGTTTCTAATTCTCAGTATAAGAGAAAAATTTAATTTGGAATCAAGAAGGTAAACTCTTGCTTCACTAGCAAGGGCTTCATTTAGTAAATATGTGACCTGATGGTGGGGATTATTTGTAGTTGGACATCACTACAGATAGTGTCTGTTAGACTGTACAGATGATATTTACTGAATACAGTAAAGGCTTGACTAGAGGGAGATAGTGTAAAACGTGCCCTCTCTACAAATCATCAAATCACCCTTAGCAGTTTGAATGGATTTTAGTCATAACCAAAGCTGCTTGTATGTACTGTGGATTCAAGTCAGCCTCTTTTAATTTTGTGATTGTGAACTCTTTCTTTTTTTTTTTTTCTTTTTTGTTCAACTATTGGTGTCAAACTAGGTATGATGCCCCATTCTTTTAGAATGGGCCCAGAAACGATGCACCATTCTCACACAACCAAGTAGTTCAAAGTTATCATGGTTGACATGCAGAATCGATAGCAAATCTCTTTATACAACCATTTTAATCAGTCATACCCCCTTCCTCATAAACAAATGGAACTATAACCAGTTAGTTATATAAAGATCGTGAACCAAAACCAAAGCAACGCTCTTGGTAAGTGTTTGTTTTCCTATTCTCAATAGCAATCTCACATCTAGTAAAACTACATGCATTTTCAAGAGAACATGTATTTGCTCTAACTCTCAGCACATTTTAATAATATACTCCACATGACGACATATTTATGACCATGAGGCTATATTTTCTGGCCTCTTCTGACCTAAAATCTCATATTATGGTCACTGTACCCCAAATCCTGGTTGGATGGTACAGTCTCATTTCGGCAAACTGATTTTTATCAGTGTTTAATAAAATCATGGTGTCATTGTGTTGCAATACACAAAGTGCCAGTTCATAACATTCTTATTCAAATATCCAAAGCCTCACAAAGAAAAAAATTATTATAATGCCCAAGATTTTGTTTCTTTCAGAGAGAAATTAAAATAGCTTTTGCTTTTCTTTAGAGGTTTCCAAATTTCTAAATTGACAAATTTGAAAGAACTAAAGACCAGAAGGATAACAAGGCCTTCCCCAGTCAATGATTGTAACATTGTAGCAATTTGTGTTACAAATGATCACACGGTACAAGAAAAAATAATCATCAGCCTTTTAAAAAGACACCAGGTACAACTGTCACATTGTTTAGCATTGCTACTTTCTCTACAAAAATACATATGTGTAGGATTTATCACCATCATCATCAACATAATTAAGACCACCTCCACAGCCCCTAGTCACTTTCCATCTCACCAGGCTTTCTATTTTAAATTACTCTTTGTATCTAATGTCATTATCACAGTGGTCATCCAACTCTTCAGACGTGATATGGCCACTTGTACATATAAAATCCTGAGTGTGGACTTCACTGTTTCCCAATAGATGCATCTCCCTTCTGTCATTCCTAATCTCTCCTTATCCCTTTATGGAAACAAGGTGTCATACTTTCAAGAATCCCTTTCCTAGCATCCTGCTAGACTCAACTCCTTTAGAAGAGAATTTTAAAATCTGCATCCTTAGGGAAATCTTTCCCAATTAATAGAGATTTGTTATGCCATTTGCATCATTCTCTGCCACCTAATCAAGCCTAAGCCCTGTGTATAAACAAGTACAGCAATGCAGCTTAGGAATCCAATATTATTATGTTCTTTCCTCCGCAATTTGTTATTTGATGTGTATTATGTTTATGCTTGCATTTCACTAAGTCTTAAAGGCTAAGGAACTAAGACCAGCTATGCTCTGGGAACAGAGCATATTACAGTGGAGTCATTCACTTCCCGCGCATATTGCTTTTCTTGATAATTGTTTGATAGCAAGACACATATATTAGAAAGTAATTAGGTAAGAAGCATCTACTTGGAGTGACTCTTGAAAACAGAAGACTAAGAAGTTTTTGAGATGAGAAACCTATCATTTAAGCAATAATTAACAGAGATGGAAATTTTATAAAACTATAGTCAGTGGATTTTTTAAAATTAGCAATTGAAAACAGGAGGCTATAAAATAAGGGATAAATTTTAAAAACACAAGTAAAAGTCAGCATGTTCTAAACAAAATGATAATAATAAAAATAACAGTAATAAAACTACTCATATACAAAGCAAGAACTTACTGTGCTGTTAACCCAATAATCAGTATTTTACACAGACAGAAAATAATCACAGCGTCACACTCAGAAAACACGCAGCACTCATGACGAAGTATCTGTTTGTCAGGTAATATGTAACAAGGATGGTGACCATTATCATCAGTGTGTACCTGAAAGAGATACTGTGCTTGATAGGTACCCGAATGCTTTGCAGTAAAATAGGCATTGGTGCACTCCAAAATTTAATCTGTAGTGCCTGCTCCTCAGCCCACCTGCACCTAGTGTTAGGATCCTAGCCACCTGCTCTGTCTCCTGGACATACACACACTACTATCAACAAGAAGCCATATTTAGGAAAAAAATATTATTTGAAGTTTTAGACTTTGTCTTTTAATTTTTATTGTCAAGTAGTAACTGTGTTCTCTTTTAGACCGCCTTGTGGTTGAATTAGCAGAAAATATTTTCAAGAGGATGTGTGTATCTGAGCACTGTGTGTGTTTGTGAGTGTGTGTACTTGTGGTAAAAGTTCTTTATATAAATAATAACTTTTCTTCAATAAAAAATAACTTTTTATTAAAAAAGAGTTTCTTTCCTTTTGCATACCAACTCCTGTTCCCCCCACTTACCCCCATCTTACCCCCATCCTCTCCTCATAGAGAGTAAGGCCTCCCTTAGGTAGTCAACACAGGCTGTTATACCATGTTGGGGGAAGACCTAGCCCCTCCCTCCTGCATCAAAGCTAAGCAAGGCATCACACCATAGGGAATGGGATCTAAAATGGCCAGTTCGTGTGCTGGGGATAAGTCATGGTCCCATTGCCAGGGGACCCACAAACACATCAAACCACACAACTTTCACCCACGTTCAGAGGGCCTAGTTCAGCCCCATGCAGGCTCCCCAGCTGTCAGTCCAGAGTCCATGAGCTCCCATTAGCTTGGGTCAGCTCTTTTTGTGGTTTTTCCCATCATGATTCTGACCCCTCCTTGCTATTATAATCCTTACTTCCTCTCTTCAACTGAACTCCAGGATCTTGGCCAAGTGCTTGGCTGTGGGTCTCTGCATTTGCTTCCATCAGTCACCGGATGTAGGTTCCATGATGACAATTAGGGTAGACACCAATCTGAGTACAGGGGAAGGTTAGTTCAAGCACCCTCTCCACCATTGCTATGAATTTTAGCTGGGGACAATCTTGTGAGTTCCTGGGGTTTTCCCTAGATACAGATTTCTCCCCATCCCCTTAATGGTACACTCTGTCAAGATATCTTTTTCATTGCTCTCTCTCCCCGAGACAGGGAGGGATAAAAGTTCTTTTAAGACAGGCTAGGAACTGGGTAATTTAAGTTATAACTGAATAAACCAAGCACAAAGATCTTGTACATATTAGGTAGTAATACACTTTTTAAATAAATAAATGAAGTCATATAATTAATACTTTTATTATATTATACTGATCCAATAATAATTGTGAAATCAAGAGCATATACTTTTTTTTAATCAGTTTTGTACTGATAGATGAGGCTAAGTGTTTCCTGATTCCTCAACAAATAGAACATGATCCAAAGAGGAAAGCCCCGCCCCCCAGAATAGCTTCCATTTTCTCATTTTATCTACTTAAAAACGTAAAGTTCCAGACTCCCTCAGGGGCCAGTGAGAAGGCCCACTGGGTGAAGTGCTTAATTCTGAACCTAATCCTCAGAATTGGATGGTGAAGGAAGACTCTCACATATGCACAATGCCACCTGAGAACCCCCACAAACAAAAAGTCAATTAATTAACTGATTGATGTGTGTATGTGTGTGTTGCAAAAATCCATTCATGAAATGTTTAATTAACTAAGAATTCATATTATTTCAAATTACATTTATATTTATGGACATAGGTATAATGGTTTTGTGTAAATTCTGATTTAATTATCTACCTTTTATCATATGTTTTATATTATCTTTAAAAAAAAAGCACCTAGATGCTAGTGCTCTCTCTTTTGTGTGTTTACTTCAATAATAAATATTCTGAAAGGATATTTAGTCACTATGCCATCAAAAATCTTCTCAAAGTCTCCCTTGGTCAAAATACACTGCCACTTAAATATGTTAGGCAACATACACTCTACCTATTTGCATTATGTCAAATGAACTGGATCATTCCAATATGGTGTCACATGTGCGTGGAAGCCTGTAGCGTTTTGTAACAGGTGTTAGGGAAATGTACTTGACAGAGATATTTACAGTAAGGTCATCTGTAAGCATGAAAACTGAAAATAGCAACAAGAGAATGAAGTCACTATTAGAATAGGAAAGGAAAATAATATCCAAGAAATATTAGCTATGATTTCCTCCATCCTCCAAAAGCAGCAGCAAAGGACATATGAATAAGCAGATACATCTTAATGCTTTTATTTATTCTTTGAGAGTTGTGTATAACATATTTTGATTGCTTTATTTTCCCTTCTCCAACTACTTCTAGATTCTCCCCACCTCCTTACCTACCAAATTTCATGGTCTCTGTCTCTGTCTCTGTCTCTGTCTCTGTCTCTCTCTCTCTCTCTCTCTCTCTCTCTCTCTCTCTCTCTCTCTTCTCTCTCTCTCTGTCTTAAAAAAAAACAGAAATAAATACAAAAAAAAGGTTGAACCCATTTTTTTTTATTGGTCAATTACTCCTGGAGTGTGGTTGATATACTCAGTCACTCCATTGGAGAAAACTGATTTTCCCTCTCCCAGCAACTATCAATTGGGGATAGCTTCTTAGCTAGTGGTAGAATAGGTCCAATTCCCTACCTCTGCACTGGTATTTTGTCTGGTTTAAGCTTGTGCATGTCTTGTACACTGTCACAGTCTCTGTGAGCTCATATTGTATCTGCCCTGGTTTGTTGACAAAACACTGCTTCCTTGAAGGGGTTCACTACCTCTTAACATCTTTCAGCCCTAAATGGAATGTCTGCATCACATCTCTTCTCCAAGTCCCAGGGATTGTATAGAAGAAGAGGTAGAAAGATTATAAAAAAAAAGGGATAACCTTTCAAAGACATCTATTTTATCTCATGGTTCTCCTCCCTGTTCCATGCTTTCCAAAATATGAAAAAAAAATTTAGAAAAAAATTAAGTTGTTACATGGCAAAACTAAAATCTACAAAAAAAAAAAAAAAAGAAATCTATTTAGTTCAGGCTTCCACCATGTATCTATGTCTATTGGAACATTTTGAACATGCCACTTAGTATTACTATAATATCAGCATTCAGCATATTGGTATAGGTGCCTTCTTCATTTAATTATTACTCATCTTTGTTTATCAGTTCTTCATAAAACCTAGAACAATACCCAATGAACAGAGTACATATGCATTTACTATACTTTACAAATGTACCTTAAGTTCATTTAATTCATATAATTCCAAGTCTAGTCATGCTGTCAAGAAAACAGTAATTGGATAATTACTTAGTGATGACTTAGTAAGAATATGAAATAATTTTATTAAAGGAAGACTAAATAGCAAAATGACAATTGTATTGATAAAAGAAGGAAGTAGTGAGGAAAGAATTGATAATAAATTTCAATATATATGTTCTAAAACTTTTAGCATTATGTGAGATTTTATGTACTCTTAAAGTACAGATGAGGTTTTAGCATTTCAGACATCTTGGATCTATTGAGTACAAAGGGATTGTAAAATATGGTCACCAAATACAACAACACTGCATCATAAGATGATTCTAAATATGTACATAGAGAGTTTTACAAAGAAACTTCAGCAACATTTTCAATTCTCAGCAAGGCAAGCGTTTCAATTTTCTGCAATATTCGCAGGAGTAACTAATGATGGCCAAATTTTGCCTGTAGTGTTTCCTTCAATCTGTTTGTGCGTTTCCCGTTTCCGGGGCAGTCACAGCATTTGTAAATTTTCTGGTCACTAAACTCTCAAGAACAATTGTAAGTGATCATTTTTTAATTGTCCAGCTAGGAAAAAAATGGAGAAAAGAATTTTTGCATGTACTTATAAATTAATACCATAAAAGTTTTATATAAAGAAAATTATTTGCTATTTGCTCTATAGTTCTATTTTAAAATCTAGTTGTTTATGGAGATAATATGTTTCTTTGGCTTAGGAGGATAAAACCCCATATTTTGAAGGAGCTTTATTGTTCTGTCACGCGTGAAAAAACATTTTATTCTCTATTCTTATCCTGTTTCCCATCTATATTTACTTGTTTTAATAAAAAATGTTACTTTAATTATGTCAAAATCAAAAGAATATATTTCCATTACCTACTTTACAAGCAAAACATTTAAATAATTCATATAATAGATAAAAATGTTCAAGCCAGAACCCAATATTCTTATTATAATTTTATCAGGACGTAGCAGAGATAATTTTAAGGTATAGTTTT
>CABHPP010071857.1:0-28656 GCA_902168425.1 Peromyscus attwateri | reverse complement strand
CAGGCTGAAGGTGGTACTGTACCCCCCAGGCTGAAGGTGGTACTGTACCCCCCAGGCTGAAGGTGGTACTGTACCCCCCAGGCTGAAGGTGGTACTGTACCCCCCAGGCTGAAGGTGGTACTGTACCCCCCAGGCTGAAGGTGGTACTGTACCCCCCAGGCTGAAGGTGGTACTGCACCCCCAGGCTGAAGGTGGTACTGCCCCCTCCAAGCTAATACCACCCTCCTAGCACACCAGGTCAGGTTACTACGTTCCACCTACAAGGCTGAGTGCATTCTTGTCCTAACAAGAAAGCAATGGCTAGAATTTGGCAGGCTAGCCCAGGACTAATGTACTAAATACATAGGACAGAGAACCCACATCACCTGCCCATAGATCCCACTAGAAACACCAACTGCTTTCTACCACAAGGAAGTGTCACGACCAGGAGACACAAGAGTGGCCAAGAAACCGAACCGAGGTCCTGTTGGGAAAGATGCCTGGATTCTTTTGGATTCTAGAAGCTCCTCTGGGTACAAGTGTGGTAGAACAGTGGAAGACACAGGTATGCCTGGCTCAGGGCCAGCTCTGGATGCACTTGAGGGCTGCAGTACACCTGGCTCTGGGCAGGCCAGCCTTTGTATCTACACACCTACAGCACCCAAGTCAGAACTGAGAGGCCGGGGATGCTGGTGGATCTGGCTGTTACCTCCAGAATCTCACCCCATGCAAGTCTAAATCCAGCTTTCCTGGAGACGTGGAATGGTCACGCTGGCCTCTGGACCCAGAACACAACCAACGGCAAAGATTTTGTGAGGAGGTCTGTCTCCACACTACGCAGCAGCCACACTGGCTTGAGGTAGTTTTTTTAGTCACTAAACTGACCCATGGGATACTGTGAAGGTTGAGTTCCAGACCCAGAGAACCATGGAAGACTTGAAAAAGGAATTCTAAACCCCAAAATATCCTTCCTTTGAAAAAAGTTAATATTTAGGGGAAAAAAAGAGGTTTTAAAACCTTCATTATTTAAAGCAGGACAAATGGAAAAGCCATTTCAAATTACAACTTTAGGGGGTAGAAGGGTGTGGCCTTCTCTCCCTTGGGTACCAAGATACACACATCAGACCCCTGGCTTAGGGAAGGATGAGGGGACAAAGTACAGTGAATGATTTTCTAGGGCCGTGGAGCAGGGATGAAGGGTGTCTCAAAACTAAATTTGGTTCACAGCTGAAATAATACTGCAAGGACTCCAAGCAGTTAAAAAACAACCCCCATTAAAGCCCACAGGAAATTCCTAATGTAGGCTCCCAAGTTTCTATCGTCTTCTTAAATACACTTATGAAAGGGACAGGGCTGTGACATCCTTCTGGAAGGCCCAGAGACTTGGTAAATACCCCAGCCCCCAAAGCTCATCATATCCCCCTCAACCGTCACTCCTATGACCAATAGAATTGAGGTCCATTTTATTATGAACAATACATGAGCCCACAGATATTGTGGAATTTCAAAGGCTACAGAAGTACTGAGCACAAAAAAAATGGAAGAACCTCCTCTCTTCAGTGTACTTTTGAAACCCAAATTAGCTCCCACGGCAGGCTAAACATTGACCAAGTAAACAAACAGGCCTGGTTTCTGTTATGAAGGAGACAAAAAAATAATAAGCTGGTCTATAAATATTTATTAAGTTCCTAGGAAGCTGAACGGACACAGAAGTAAGCAGGTACCGTCCTTGTCCTCAGGGACACTCCAGAGCTTAGGGGAGACACAACAGGAAGTGCACACTAAAAATAGCACACATAAAAGAGGACATGGGAGATGGTCCCATTGGTGAAGTGTTGGCCTTGCTTGGACCTGAGTTCGAGCCTTAGAATATACATTAAAAAGCCACATGGTGGTATATACATGAAATCCCAGCACTTGGGGAGGGGCACAGAAATGAGCAGATTCATGGGGTTCCCTGGCCAACCTGCCTAGCTTAGCACTTAACAAACCCAGGGTGTCCCCAAGATACACTGTCTCAAAAAACTAAGGTGCCTAGCTCCCGAGGAACAGTACTTGAGGTTGGCTGCTGGGTGTCATGCACTCAGACCTGCACACTCACACACACAGAATAGGCCAGCCCACAGTGCTGTAAAAACAGCTAGGTAAACACCTGTGGGCGATACAGGGCGTAGAAAAGGCCACGCTATAGGGGTAGCAATACCAGGAGAGAACTGGGCCAGGAGAGCGATGTGGAAGCCTGGATGATGGTTTTTGTCTCAAGGGAAAGACAGCATGCTGTGTCTAGGGACATTCAGCCCAGACCCCCTTACTAAGTGAGTCTGTGTCAGCCAAATATGTTCGCTGGATGCCTGGAGTCCCTGTCTGTGCTGCGGGAGTCGCTAGGGTGGACCTGCATGTGGGAAGTAGGGACGCTCCAAGACTGTAGTCTCTCTAGCCATTTGAGCTACATCTTTCCTGCCCCCACCAGGCTGCACTTGCTCCTCCTAGGATACTGATTCTCTTATGAACCAGTCAACATGCCAGGCAGAGTGGCATGTGGGGTAGCCTGTCCTGGAAGGGAAGCAGATGAAGCCCTTGTTGTTATCTCTGGTTTTGTCTCTGCACCACAGCTGCTGTGGGACTCCTTCCTGCCCTCAGTGAACTTCCTGCTGGAAGGCAGCATCTGTGTTTGGAACTGGAGTCAGTGATGAGTGAGTCATCGGGGTCCTTGTCTTCTGGAGGCCCCAGGCATTCTAGACTGGCCTCTGCCCTTGCTGACTCACAGATGCCTCTGGAAGGGCATGGTTGTGAGCTGTCATCAATCCCCGGGACAGGCGAGTTGCAAATTCTCAGAATTTGGTTTTGATTTTGGTAAGAGAGGAGGAGCTAGTGAGAGGTCTGTGGTGGGAGGTTGGAGATGCCACCAATGGCATCAGGGACCCCTGTGCACTGAGCTCAAGTATCCCATTCTGGCCTGTTTTAGGGGACTGTGAGTTGTGTAGCTGGGAGTGTCCATTCAGCTTCCCTATTCAGTTACAAACCCAGAAGCTCAAGAAACAAAACAACAAAAAAAAAAAAAAAAAAAACCACCACCACACAGTCTCTAAATCAGTTCCATCTTCTTCCAAGAAGGGCCATCTGGTCTACCTGGCTTGCCAGGCAGTTTAATGAGCATGGAGAAGTGGTAGAAATGGAACTCCTCCCAGGATAGTCCACCTCCTGCTCTGCAGTGACTATGAATGTGGTGAACAGCATCTCATTCTGGCTTTCTGTCTGATGCCGGATTCCTGGCACAGGTACCACAGCCCTTTATAGTCTGCATTTTTTCCCTTCATTCTTGGCTGCATCTGTGTCTCCACACATGCTTTCTAGCTTTCTGAGCACCTACTTTTGATCTGCCCTACCCTGCAGGATTTTGGGCTTCCTTAGCAACGGCTGCAAATAAACCCTTCAGGCATGCAAGGCAGACGAAAACATTCCAGCAGCATTGTGGGACATGCTTTTGATTGGGATTTGAGGAAGGAGGCAGTAGCTTTGAGCACAGAGGTCCGGGAAGATTTTGAAAAGGAGGAAGTGGAGTTGGACTTTGTTACGAATGACCTGTCCCTCAATGTTCAGATACTATCCTGTGGAGACAGGGGACTTCAGGGGTGACTAGGGGTGATTCTCCACATAAAGAAATGTTATCTAAGGCGTTGGATCCAGTTATAAACATGTAGCTGACATCCTGCTCTCTTGAGTGTGTCCTTCTGGAACAGGGTGATGCATGCGGGAGGCTCCACCAGATGCAACCCCCCACCCCTGATCTTGGACTTCTGAGCCTCAAGAACAATGAGGGAAAAAAGGTTTATAATTTAAACACCCTTGGGTATTTTGTTACAGTCCCCTGCACTAAGACATCATGGACAAAAAGGAGGGTGGGAGCATGGGAGAATCAGAGTTGGGTGCTTGGAGCCAGAGGAATAGGTGTGGAAGAGAGAAGACGCTGGGTGCTGACAAACAGCAATGCTGAACTAGAGGCTGCGGACACGGCGCATGTGTCAACTAGGTCCTCACCAACAACCCTATGGAGTAACCACTGCTACCCACAGTGAGCAGCTGAGGAAACAGACACATGGAGAAGAGAAGTAAGTCGGTAAAGCTTTGCTTAAGAAACAGCAAACGAGGTCGGAGTCAACGTTCTCAACCGTTACATCTTCGCCTTGCTGGACAGGTGGTGTTTTTGTGTGTCCTGGTGGCTAGGACACATAGACTGGGTGGCTTTAAAAACAGAAGTTTACTTTCCTAGGGCTCTGGAGGCTGGATGGAGTCCAAGATCAGGTCAAGGTGTTGGCAGGGTTCATCTCTCCTGGGCTTATAACCATGTCTTCTTCCTGTTTCCCACAGAACCTTGCCTTTGTGCATGGAAACACATGGTGTCTATCTACATGTGGTTTCTTCTTTAAAGGACACTTGTCATATTAGAGTAGGATCCACCCTGAAGGCCTCACTGTAATATTTAAATACATCTTTGAAGACACTAACTCCACATTCAGTCACATCCTGGGGTCTCCCGGGTGAGGGTTTTCACCTCGGAACACTGGGAGACGCAGCAGTTCAGACCACAGCAGGAGGGGAGCACACTTGGGGCTTGTTGCAGAGCGAGGGAGGTTTGGGCTGTGTTTCAGGAAGGTCTTGGTGGCAGCCTAGTGTAGGATGGAAGGAGGGTGGCATTCCTTGTGTATGACTGCACACCAGAGTCACCCAAGGAGCTTGGAAACTGCCAGTGTCCCTGCTGGATGCAAGACCCATTATGTCTAACTCTCCAAGGGGAGACCTGTGTCCACCATTTGTAAGGCTCTGAGTGGTTCCCATGTTGGGCAGAGAGGACTCCCCATCCTGGAGAGAAAAGACAGTCTGGATGCCCAGCCTGGAGACTGGAACTGGAAGCTGCAGCTGTCCAGGGTGTGGGGCACAAGGGCCTCCACAGTTGCTCAGCTGACGCCGGCTCAGGGCTGGCCACTCGGGCCATCATCCAGAGTGCCTTGACAGGAGGCCATGCCTGGAAGACCATCCACACCCCAGAGTCCGCCGAAGCCTGGTGTTCTGTTCTTGGGGCCTCTGGAGGCACATGTGGGGCCACACTATCCCAACTGACCATGCCACTCAACACTCTTATTTGATGGATGGGACAGTAGAGTCCTGAAAAGTGTGGCTATTCCCTCTATCAGAAAGGCTCTCTGGAAACAGGACCGCAAAAGGAGCCGCTTGTGTTCCCAGGGAGCCCACCATCTTCCTTCCAGCACTTCCTGTAAGGTCTACTTGAGGACAAGCTTGGCCTTGTAACTCGGGTTCTCAGCAGCTGGCTGCAGCCGGTCCAGATCAAGGCAGTGAGTCTCCCCCATAAAATGGTCCCCGGGTCTGGAGCAATGGCTCTGAGGTTGAGTACTTCCTGCACAGTAAGTTTGGTTCCTAGCACTCCCTTTTGGTGGCTCACAAACACCTGCACCTCCAGCTCGAGGGGATCGCCTTCTTCTGGCCTCCACAGGTACCACCCACACATACATGTCATGCACACATACACATAAATAAAAAATCTAAAGAAAAGACCCTTGGCTGACCAGCCCACAAGAGACTCTGAAGGTTGTGTGATGGAGAGGTGTACTTCACAGTCCTAAGACAATGGCTTCAGAGAGGCCTTGGCAACAACTGGTGGAGCACAAGAGATACTTCCAACCTAAGACATTTTCTGTCTCTTTCAGCAGCTGCAGGACCCACCCGGGACTGCTTCTGGGAGGCCACCGCACTCATGGAGGACACTAAATACCAAAATGCACGGGACCAAGTAGTAAGTCT
This sequence comes from Peromyscus attwateri, assembly GCA_902168425.1. Taxonomy (NCBI): domain Eukaryota; kingdom Metazoa; phylum Chordata; class Mammalia; order Rodentia; family Cricetidae; genus Peromyscus; species Peromyscus attwateri. Next base: position 22,860 of record CABHPP010071857.1, on the reverse strand, counting down.
GTAGACTAGTTAAGTGATTATAAAAATGAAGAATGCTTCCTGTTTTAGGGCCTTTCCACAAACAAATAACTTTTTCAACTATGTCGCTGTCCCCAGGACAGGCTTTGTGCTGGGTCCTTGCCACACACAGTGAGGAGAATGAAGAAAATGGACCACTGAGGGCCGAGTTGGGGAGGGAGACTATGCTAGCAGAACAAGGGGAGGGAACCGGGCAAATGTGGACTGCCACCAACACCCAACACCTCCTCCACGGTCCCCAAGAGTGAGGGCCCATGGGAAACAGGCAAGTGTGTTCATCGGACTGCAGCTTACAACCAGCAAGAGATGGGGACCCCACAGTAAGCCAGCTCTGCGCGGGGAGCACCATCGCTATTGATAGTGTTTTCCTGTGATGACTCACCCCCTTTGGGGGTCTGGGGAGAAAATCCAGGGTCCCATCCATGTTCAGCATAAGCTTTGCCACCGAGACACACCCCTAACTCTCTGCAGATTTTTTAAAATTATTTAACTTACATTTTCTTTCTTTTTAAAATAAAAGTCTTGTGTATCCCAGGCTGGTCTAGAATTCCCTATGCTGAGGGTGAACTTGAACGTCTCATTCCCCTGCCTCCACCTCCCAAATGCTGAGATTACAGGTGTGCACCACCACACCTGCTTATGTGGTGCTGAGGATTGACCCCAGGGCTATGTGCATGCTGGGTAAACATGCTACCAACTGAGCTACATTCCCAGCCCAATTTATTTACTTCTGACAGCATTTCATTATGTAGTCCCAACTGACCCCCAAATCATAATCCTCCTGCCTCAGCCTTCCGAGTGGGGGGATTACAGGCATACACCTCATGCCTGATTCTTTGTGGAATTCTTGGGATGTGACAGATGTAGAGATGTTAGGCTAAGCCCGCCCTCAAAGACTGCAGTCTAATGAGGGGTATGAGTATCTTACAGTTTGCAGATAAAACATGCCCCCACCCACACAACAAAGGCTCCTGTGTGCATCCAATCCCTGAGAGATGACTGGATCAGGAGGGAACCAGCCACTGATCCATTCACGGACATAACCTGCTAGCATTTCTAGGAGGTGCTGGAGACTTAGAGGGTGGCTTGGTTGGAGGATGAGGATGAGGGGCACACCTTTGACAGGTATCTGGTCCCTGACCTCTTCCCGTTTCTAAGCTTTGATGAGGTAAGAGACCCAACCCTACAAATTCTCCTGCTGCCCCGGTGTTCCGCCTCACCAAAGGCCCACAGCCGGCCCCGGAGCAAGCTGAGCTCACAGACGATGAGAACGCTAAATCTGTGGCCAAACCGAGACTTTCTTCCTTGTGAGTTCCCCCTTAGGGCCCTGTCACGGTACAAAGCATCCGACTTACCCAGTGTCCACGTGTGTACGCGTCAGCCTCCCGGGCTCCTTGTCATTGTGTATGAAAGGGCTTCACGGCAAGGTAACACGGTGGGGCGGACAGCGGAGGGCAGGAAGCGGGGAGGCGGGGCAGGGCATGTGTGACTGGAGTGCCCCAATGGCTTAAACTTGAAGTAAGAATTCCAGGGAAGGGTGTGTGTAGGATATGGGGGCAAAGGAAAATCTGGGGCTGGTTAAGGCTGGACAGGTAAGGTAGAGCCAGGTGACTGAAGGCTCTATACCCAAGCATCCTGTACCACCTCCTGACTAGGTGGCACATGGGAGCCCTAGGGAGCAGACAGTCAGTGCCCAGGGGTTTTGAATCATGAACTCTCTCAACCTGGCATGGTTCTACCCCCATGCCACCTGTTACTTCCCCCTAATGCAGGCCCAGGATGCTTCCAGAGGGAGCAGATGTGGGCTCTTAAGTGTTCCAGAAAGGTTTTCAGGTTGGAGGAGTCCACTATTAGATTCATACATATCTAAGCAGTGTTCTCTGTTCAGCACCATGGTCTTCTGACTGTAGCCGGGAATGGAAATTTAGAAGCCACAGCTGCTTTGGGGAGGACTCCCAGGGCATCCCGGGCACTACAGTACGGCCTCTGGTCACACTCTGTCCTGTTTTATTCACCCTGAGCTGGAAAGACTCTACCGTGTGTCTCCTCCTACTCCTACAGGTTCAAAGGCAGCCGCCACACCCGCCTGTGTCCCAGTGCCCACAGCCTTATCACCAGGCAGGCGCCATATTCCTTGTGTGTGTTGGAGGAGGGAATGGCAAGAGAGGGGAATCTGAGGCAGGGCAGGCTGCAGTACATGGGAGGGATGGAAGGGCTCTGGAAGATTTTCTTCTGTCTCTTGAGGATGGGCTGGGGTGAGGGTTCCCACTAGACAGTCGGTGGGGGCTGGTTACTGAGGGAGGGGATAGCTATGCAGGGCTTCCTATGGGGCTGTGGGATTCCAGGGCAATGCCCTAGAGAGCCAAGATCCCTGCTTGGCTTTGCCTGCTCTGCTGGGACTGGTCCCCTGCTCTGCTGAAGCAGAGCGGAGGCAGCAAAGGTCCCGTTCTTGTCTAGGTGCACGCAGCAGGGTGCAGGGACAATGTGCTCTGGGAGCCCTAAGCGAACGTTCTGGCACAGCTGCCCTGGGGAGCACATGTCTCTAGCGAAGCAGTATGACTACTGTTTTTGTTTTTTACTTAAAGTGGCTGGCATGCCCAGCAGGAGCAGAGGGCAAACGCTCCATTCTTTGCTGGTGGGAGAGTACAAGGCCACGGGCTGTGATGAGAAACACAGGACCCAGTGACTCAACACGTCTGGGACAGGTTTATTGTGGAACACTGCATGGGCCTGCCAACAGTCCACGGTTGTGGTATTTAAAAGCCTGGCACATTCCATCTCCCTGGTGGGGCGCCCCACCGCCAGCCCTGTGAAAGAGGCAGCTGGCACCAGCGGTGTGCTGGGGAGACACTGGCTTGAGACGGGGTGTCAGCATTGTTCAAACCTGTGAGACAGATGCTCCAAAAGGCCTCCACGCAGGTGAGCCCCCAGGGGCCAGAAGGAAGGGACTGTGATTCGTTTGCAAGTGAGTGGGGCAAAGTTGCAGGGGGTGTGTGAATGCATCCTGGGAGCTGCTGGTCTCTGAAATCTCTCATCTGGGAAGGCAGTGGCCGGCAGGTCTTAAAGACCACCGTAAGAAAGCAAAGCAGGAAGCCATGAGGCTGGCTTCCATGATGTTCACTGACCACGCGTAAATCACTTGTACCACAAACAACTCCTCTCTTATGTACTGGGTGCTCAATCACTCACTGGTGTTCTTACCTCTCTACCGGTAAAGTGCCAAGAGCTTAAATAACGTGCCCAAGACCACAAAGCATGGAAAGCTGCAGAGCCAGGATTCGAACCCATGCTCTGAATGCCTTTAATGCTACCAAGGACCAAGGGTACAGTTATACTGAGTTCCCCAGAGTCAACTATTAGATGAAGCTGTCTCTAAGTGGTGTTCTATATTCAGCACCATGGGCTTCGGGCTTCAGCCAGGAATGAAAATTCAGAAGCCACAGTTGGCCCAGAGTGAGGGCATCTGGGACAAGCCTGTCTTTGAGAAACTGGGCTGCAGTCAAGAAGGGCTTAAGGCTGGGGTGGGCCAGTGTGGAGCTTGGGCACTAAAATGTGCACCGATGCGTGGAATTCTCAATCCCACTGGCAGAAGAATCCCAGGAAGGAAAGGGGGCCACTCTCATCTTCCAAAGTGACAGCCACCAATAATTCTGTGCGGGTGCAGCTTGGAGGCAAGGCTCCGGGACAGACAGGAATGCTCTTTTCAAATGGTACAGCAAGAGGAGGGTGAGCCCCGCACTGGAAGAGGCGCTTTGAGGGTATCCCTAAACCCTCAGCATCCTGTCAAGTGAAGGGCTCGTGTCCCGGGTCCTAAGATCGCAGCACGGTCCAATACTCTTCAGGGGACAACTGTCCCTCACTCCCACACCCTGTCCTCTGCTTCTTTAGTGTGCCTGGCTTAGTGTGCAAGCATGACAGAGGTCAAGCAAGGGAGCTGCCCGGGCATGCTGGGGGTGGGGAGAGCAGAGGCCTCAGGAGCACACAGCTTCCTCATGCCCACTGGCAGGTCACAAGGCATCTCCTCTCCTGGGTCAGGGTTTGGAGAACTCGGGAGAAAGGTGCGTTCAGCCTTAGCAAATACGGCTAAGCCGAGGAAGTCTTTGTGACCTGCAACATGAGTCAGGAAGGCATGAAAGCTCTGCAACTGTTAGCCTGGGTGGGAATCTTCTACACAATGTTATCTGATTCCAGCCGTGCTCTGACCCACCCAGCCCCATGTTAACAAGCCACAGGTACATATTAAAGTCACTTTCTCGTACCTACATCTGGCACCCACAGAGACCACCGGCACCAAAGAACAGCAGGCAGAGCTGTGCAAACACAATATATATGGGTCTTAAAAGACGATGGCCATGTCTAAGAAACAAAGCCTTTGTTTTAGTGAATTCAGGCATCTTTTTTTTTTTGTTTGTTTTTTGTTTTTTCATGCCTGGGGGCTTTTAATATGAAGAACAGAACCTTCAATGAGAAGCAATGAACCGGCTGAAACAAACCATCTAGCTTTCTCCCGGCTTTTCTCTGAAAAAGGGCCCCAGGAAACGGTGGCCATGTGAGACTCTCACACAATGGTATCGGAACCTCTGGCTTTCCCACCATTCTATGTTTTTTAACTTCTTTATGTGTTGGTATTTGGCCCACATAAAACATGTCTGTCTGTACACCACTACACATGTGCCTGGTGCCTGTGGAGGCCAGGTGTCAGATCCCCTGGGACTGGACTTACAGACAGCTGTGAGCCTGCATGTGTGTGCTGGGAATCAAACCTGGAGCCTCTGGAAGAGCAGTCAGTGTTCTTAACCACCTCTCCAGCCCCAAAATATCAGATATTTTGTATTTCCCTATGCATTTACTGGTGTGTGTGTGTGTGTGTGTGTCACTGACAGTCAATGTAGCTTCCAGAACAATGCTCTTGGGTATTTTGGGGTCAAAAAAGAATAAACAGATTAATTTATAATTTTGTCAAAGGAAAATATTTTCATTGTCTCTCAGAAATGACTTTCCGTTTCCAGGAAGCAGGGTTGTTATCGGGGTAGGAAGCTTCCTAGATTGGGCCAGAGTAAAGACTGCCCAGACCCAAGTCCACAGGCCTGAGCCTCGGCACACTCTAGGGCAGCACTACTCTGGGGAGCTTCCATGGAAAGGGAGAGGGAACTAGGGTGAAATCTTGGTTTCTCCTATGTGATGCATCAGGAACCTGGATTCTGGTGTATTCTACAGTTGTCTGATCTGCTCACACAATGGGCAGCTTTGAGTGCTTAAACCCATCATGTGCCAGGAAATGATTAATTATATTGGGTTAAGTCATATGAAATTGCTGACACACACATACACACACACACTCACATACACTCACACACACAGAGTAAATGTAAAATGAAAAAAAAAAAAAAAACTACCTAAAAACAAAAATCAAACCCCAAACTTAGTACCTTTAAACTCTGAGGGACACTTTACTGTTTAATCCAACTTTAAAAAAGTGGAGAACATAGGGGATAACCAACATGTTTTGAAAAGTAAAGGACAATTGTGGGAGACTTTTTACACTGCAGACACATGATATGAGCTCACAAAGTGAGTGCACACATTCAGCAGTAGTTATCCGGACAGCTTCAGCAACCATGTGTGAGATAACCTCTTGGGCCAGGACAACCCAGTGAACGTTAGCCAGTGGCCAGTAGGGTGAAACCAGGGTTTCTCCGCTCGGCACTGGTAACACCTGGGACCTGATCTCTCTCTGTCACGTGGACTGTGCTCTGCGTTGTATGTAGGATGACCCACATCCCTAGCCTCTACCCACAGGATGCTAGGAGTGGCCCTCTGCCTAAAACCCACAGGGTCAGATGGGTTCTCTGCCGTCTGTGCACACTAAAGGGATGTGAGGGAAATCTGTGCCAGTTCCCAAACCCAGGAGAAGATTGGAGGAATGCACCATGGGAGGGTACCAGAGTGAACAATTGCACCCCACCATCAACCTCAACACTGAGAAGGAACCCTGCCTTAGAGAGTGAAGAGGTCCTGGGGAGGAGACAAGGTCTGCAGACTTGATCACTGTTCCGTAAGGGCCCTTCCCACCTCCCTCTGGGTCTTTACGGTTCTGACACCTAGGTCCATAACAAATACTTTGCCCACCTCACCTGGCTCCCAGGTCTCCACTTCGGTGTCACTCCCCTGCCCCCCTGGGGGTGGGGGTGTTTTCACCTTGGCCCCCGCCCCAGCCCACCAAAGCGGGATAGCCTGCTCATGCTACAGTTCACCCACTTCGGAGTACAACTGGACACACGCCCCATAACTATTGTATGGACTTGGTTTTCACTTCCTCTCTCTCCAGAACCCAACAGGGCACTCATCGCACAGCAGATTTACCACTCCTTCCCCCAAACCTTTTGCCAACTTGAAAAAACTTCAAAGGATGGGCAGGGAAGCCCAACAGGTAAAATTCACGAGGATAGCGTCAATCACGTGTCCATTATGGCTAGCAGCATCATTCATGTGTATATATATATGCTGGTTTGTCTCTAAAAGTCACAAGGGTGTGCATAGCTGAAGTGATCCCACACAACAGGGAAATATGCAAGTCTGCCTTTATCCACGTGTATTCTGACACTCACTAGTTCCTTATTATGACACGATTTTTGGACCAATATTTTGTGCCCCAAGCCAAATCAAACAGCTGTCAATGTGTCAACAACACAAACTAAGAGCCCAATGAGAGTTGACAGCTAAGCTGGAATGTAGATCTCTACACTTGGAGACCAGGACTACAGAAGGAGCTACCGTTTATACATTGATGGGGAGGGGGTGCCACTCAAGGATTATGTCTGTCTTCACACTCAACATGTGGGCAGCAGGCCAATGGCTGACACCTGTCTGTGAGGTGTCCCTCGCCACTGCAAGATTCCAACAGCAAGAACACAGAGACATTTCCATCTAACTTTTATATGAAGAATTTAATCATCTATACACATAACTAATCCAAAAGGTTGTATTACAATTGTTAAAGCCGCAGGTTTATATATTTATATATTTTACATTCATATCCACGCAAACACTGGAGCGCAAGTAGACGAGGAGGGCTGCCCTGTCCTCTGCACCATGTGAGGGAGAAGGACCGCGACACAACTGTCAGCCAGGCGTCGCCCCCGGAGGGAACCCAGAGGGATGCCAGTTAACTTATGACTGGGACAGCTAGACGCTGCTTCGGGTTTCCTGTGCTGTCAGCAGTGGGCAGTTTTTCTTTTTCGTTTTTATTGAGAGAGTCCAACTAATGTCTAAAGACAAACATGGCTTAGCTACAGCACAGTTAACACACATGTGGACCAGGAGTGCCGTTTCATATTACTCTCCACAGTCTAGTTAAAAATGTAAACACTGGAAATTAATTGCAGGGAGACTTCTATACATTCTTTCTTGTCAAGAAAATTACTTGTTCAAAATATTCCATGAAAAGCAACTGGAATAAAACTTCATGTAACAGAGACTAAGATTGTAGATACTGTTGATCATAACCACCTTGGTGGTGGTGTCTTACTGATTTACGGTATGAAAATACACCAAATTAAAAACTCAAAACAGAACACCAACCAACTAGATAAATCTGAGACCAAACGGAAACACAGGTATTTTCTCATGTGGCTACACAGTCACTGTGCAAAATAAAATCAATGCAGTAGATGAGAGCATTGTACACGGTGGTAGCGTTTGCCATGGGAAGAGCTACTTCTTCAGTACAGATGTGTTACATGCGCAACATGTACATGTGACATCACAAACAAGCACAACACCTTCTGTTTAGTCAGGCTCCATCTACACAGCTTCAAAGCGGGTATACCCAACTCCTCTGCACTCTACAGAGGGCAAAATCCCCAAACTACACAGTTTAGTTGTAACACTGGACAAAATGGAAGAATACATCAAGTCTCAGATTTATGGACATTTGGAACAATTTTTAATAACACATGCAGCATTCCTTGATAGTGGGTCTTTTGCAAAACCAAAATAGCAAAGAAGTAATTGATTGACTTTTATTAAAAGGCTAAAATACACATTTAAAAATAATCTTAGAACTCCCGAAAGCACCTGTGGCAAGGCCGGGCAGTCAGTCTGTAAGTAGGAAAGCCACAAAAGGACCCACCACCCTGTGCTCTTTTGCAATTTTGCTCCTGTCTCAGCACGTAATGACTCAGACATTGCGATCACATGCAGCTACTGTAAAATGAGGTAAACTGCTCTGCAGTGACTTCTTCTACTCAGAAGGCAGTAGGTGATCATGCTGCAAGTCACATGATCAAGGCTGCATCTCCCATCATCCCTCTGGGCAGTGATATGGGATAGTGGGTCTCTTTGAGGACTTTCAAGCCTGAGGGGGGGATGGACAACATATGATTCCTAGAAAAAGGAGGAAAACAACACATAAGCAAAACAAAACAATGAGCAAAATTCAAGCTAGGAAAATGAGTCAGGCATGTACACAGCATGGTGCCAAAATGATTTTAAAAAAAAAGAAAGAAAGAAAGAAAAGAAAAAAGAAGGAAGGGTGGGGAGGGGAGGGGGGACATGCTACAGAAGGAATGAAATTTAAAACCGAAAACAACCCCACGAGATAGTCTTGCATCACAGAAGGTCTTCAAAGAGACTGTCGTGAATGCAGCAGTGGTCTGGTTTCAAGTTCTGCAAAGCAAGCTTGGCAGAATCAGAGCAATGCTGCATGTTTTACGGGAGGACACCAGAGAGGCGAGGGAGAGCCGCCGCCGCCGCCGCCGGGGCACTTACATTGCTGGCTTGGGTCCATGTCCGTGGTCAGCTTCACGTAATTGGACGGGAAGAGCCCCACCTGCCCGCTGACTTCTCCTCTCCACCAGTCGGGGTCCTCCTTGTTGAGGACGTTGATGATCTGGCCCTTGCTGAAGGCCAGCTCGTCATCATTCTGTGCGGTGTAATCGTACATCCCGATCACCTGGCACACTGCAGGAGACAGGGCTGGGTGAGCAGCTGGGCAGCCCGGTACCACATGTGCAGCAGGTGGGTACATGCCTGGATGGGCCTCGCCCTTCAGAAGGGGGAGGAGCAGGGGAGGAGGGCCTCACTGGACACGGCGTGCCAACAGAGGAAGATGAAGGACTACACTTTAAGAGGACAGCAAGATTCTGACCCTGCCTTAAATGTCACGACATCTTCCCCTTTCATGGCACTTGTCAGCAGATGAGGGAGTCTTTATTCTGAGCACGGTGGAAGGACCCACAGTGCTGACTCCGCAGGACTGGCTGGTACCACCCAATTCCCACGATACAGCACAGACAGCCAGGGGCCACAGCACTTCTGTCTTTATTTTCATCTCTTTTGTCATGCTGAAGAGGGACCCCAGGGCCACATGCACACTAGACAAGTGCTCTTCCACTGAGCTCAGAGCCCTGGATCTGGCCGTTTTAAAGATGGACTGTGAGTATCACCTGGTCTCGGAACACTTCCAAATCTCAGTGAAAACTGAAACCAGCGCTTTATGCGGTGACTCTGCCGTATACTCGTGTCTCGGGGATGGCCACAGTCTCGAACAGCCTTCTCTGTCTAACCCACTGCACCGCGGCTGACCGACTCTCACTGCCTGGCATCTTCTTATTTCTGCACCGACAACCTGTATCAGCTTCAGAGCTCTCCAACTGTCCAGCTCAGAGGACAGAATCACTTCTGTGGGGGATTGGGGGCTCGCATGCTGACAGGAGAGGGTCCTGTCAAGTCTCCCCGGGGACAGCAGATTCAGATGGTACCCCACCCCACCACTGCCTACACCAGGCCTCAGCTCATGCAAGTTTTAAAGCTAGTGTCACAGGGGACACATACAACAGACATCCAATCACGGGGTGATGATGAAACAAAACTTCCACAGTCCCCACAGAAGCCACCGAGTCTAGGGGCCTCAAGACCTACAGCAGAGATCTGAGTTCTTCCAAGTCTAATAGAGCAGCTAGCTCACTGCCTTAGATCAGAAAGCAGGTAAGTCAGCTGCAGCCTCTGCCTGCCCTCCAGGAAAAGACACAACATCCTGCCCACTCAGTGAGCCCCTCGCTCCCCAGCAAACGTCACAAAGAAGCTCTTTCGGTCTTGGGCAGCACTACATTATGACCATCAGACCCCATGGCTCCAGCTCCATCTCTTGACTTATCAAGGCCCCAGCAGTTTATTTTAGGGGCCCTTTCTGTTGTCTTAGCCAATGGCCCAAATCCCAGTGTAAATAGCTGGAAGGAAATCAAGAGAAAAATCTGGCTTTAATGACACGGCACTCCCAACTCCTCCAAGAGCCCAATAGTGGCCGGCACAGAAAGGCTACTGAGATGTTTGGAGATTTGGAAACCACACTCCCTGCCACACTAGCTGCGGGCCACAGCCAGCAAACACAAGTGCTGAGCACACACGACAACCACACCAGACACTGGATGAGAAACCTTTGCGGGAGCGCAGTAACCCGCGAGCGCCTTACCTGCTGGCAGCGCCGCAGACTTGGGGAGCTCGGTCGGGGTGCTTTTGCTTGCTCCAGGGCTTAGAAGTTTGACATAATTTGCTGGGAACCAGCCTATCTGGCGCTTCTTCCCTCGAGCCTAAGGAGAAAATGGTCATGTTTTATAAAGAGTAAAGCCCACCTTTCTCACACAACTTGCCTTGCACAAAGGGCAGTAACTGTCGCCGACATCAAACTGCTCCATTCCAAGTGCAGCGGCCATTGGTCCGCACAGCCTGGAATGTTTCGAAAGGGTTGCATTGTGTAGGGCCCACATTCAGGATATTCTGTGGTGTGGCTAAGACAGAAGACTAAGGGCTGGAGAGATAGCGCAGGATTCAGAGCACTGGCCCTTCTAGAAGACCTAGGCGCAATTTCGGTGGATAAGGATCCAGGTCCACCTGAGTCCATCCTGTGTTTTCTGTCTGTCTCTCTCCTCTCTATTTCTAACTAAGTCTCTATCCCTCATTCCTCAAGAGTCCCTGGGGTAAGTAAGTGTGGGGGCTGGTCCCCTATAGGGGCCCTCAGAGGAATGATGGAGAAAGGTGACAGGAGCCATGAAAATGTTCCAACGGGAGAGGGACACATGGACCAGAAGGCCAGTGGCAGTCCAGACACAGGTGCCCGGGGACGGCTGGACTGAGTGCCTTCTCCATATCTATCATGGCCACGTCAAAAGCAGAATGGGAGTCAGGCACAAGCCTGGAATCCTAGCATTCAAGGCAGGAACAGGAGGCTTGCAAGTCTGAGTCCAGCCTGGACTACACAGTGAGGCCCTGCCTCAGAAATGAGTTGAGGCCAATGAGTTAAGTTCAGCACTTGGGAGGCACAGGCTGGCAGATGTTTGTGACTTTGAGGCCGACCTAGTCTATACAGTGAGCTCTAGGCCAGGCAAGGCCACATAGTGAGACCATGTCTAAAATGAAAAAGAAAGAAACACTTCAGTTCCCCACTCCTCACACATATAAAGCAGAATGGACTCCTGGGACCTGGGCTTGGATTCTCAACAAGGATGCTGTGCCGGCCGGCCAGTACCTCTGGACAGGGCTCTTTCGGCTGCCCACCAGCAGTTCCTCATGTGAGTCTATATCATCAGTTACACAACAGACTGTGGCTCTTCTTCTGGCCAAGAGCATTTCTTTCCTCAGATGTCCATCGCACCACAGCATGGGTCCTCCCTCCTCCCTCGGGGATGGCCTGGACACAGCTGTGAGAGCCATCATGGCTGGGGAGCTGCAGCCAGCCCTTCTTCCTCCCAAGGAGTCTCCCTCTGCTCTGACCACCCCACCCAGCCCTCCGCACTCCATGGCTGACACCTACCCTTCCGTCTCAGACTTATCTGTCTGTCACACCATCCTGCTCAGAGCCACATGGACACTGGGTAACGTGATAAGCAGGCTGCGGGCACGGCCTGGTGGCACAGTGAACGTGGGCTCATTCTGTAGGGACACCAGGTTCTCACAAAGGGGTAGCTGCAAGTGACCAGTTCACAAGCGGAGACGTCCTGTGTTATGCAGCAGGCCCCAAATGCTAGACTCTAACGGAGAAACACTGTATGCGTCCCTTGTATACAAAACCAGACAGCTGCTGGGAACTCAGCCCTTTGGCAGGCCACTAAGGAATGCCTATGTGGTGAGGCATGGCCCACGCTCCCCTTCATGAAGGGGGGGGGCAGTGGAGCGAAGCCAGGTGGAGCCTGCAGACTGGTGTGCACTGAGTGAGGAAAAGATGGCGGGCAGGAGCAAGGCATTTCCTGTGCAAGAGCCAGCAGGCCGGCCTCTTAGGTACAGCTGCTCCTAGGTGTGGACATGTGTGTATGGCTGGCTCCAGGAGCCCCGAAGATTCCAAAACACAAGGAAAGTCAAGTTTCATCTTCTCTAGTAATGTTGGAGCACACTTAACCCCTGATTGTTTCTGGAACCACTTGGTTACCAGGCTCTCACATCACAGCTCTTTTAAAAAAAAATCTATTGTGTGTGTACGTGTGTGTGTACCCAAAGAGGCCAGAAAGGGTCATCATATCCCCTGGAGCTAGTTCCAGGCTGTTGTTAGCTGCCTGATGTGGGTACTGGAAACCTAGTTCAGGTCCTAATCACTGAATCATCTCTCTAGTCCCCAAATCATGGTTCTTGAACCCACATATTTCATTAGGTATGTGTTAAAAAACAAACCACAGTATAAACAACTGAACCCTATCTGTATTTATCTTATGTTTGCAATTCTGTCGACACAGTACGGATGCTGCGACCTTACTAGGTAGCGTGTTTGCAGGAATCACATCCATTTGTCCCCACTAGTGATGGCCATTTTAATCACCTGACTAGGTAGCACCCCAGTTCTCAACGGTGCTATCACTGTATGCCTGCAAATAATAAGCATTATGTGGAGCCACTAAACACCACACACATTTTCTTGTCCTCACATAAAGATCCCCTTAGGTGTGGTATCCTGCGACCATCCTAACTCTCTACCATGACGATACACAGTAACAGTCCTATGATATCTTTGTGAGGGATCTGGTATGGTGAAATGAGTGACGTGATTTCGATACACACCGGAACTGAAAACAGCATGATGAACAGATATGATCCACACAGAAAATACCCGCCATGTTAGCACATGTTGAAACACTTCTAAGGAAACTCTACTTCCGTGTGCCAGGCCAGGACACATGAAGAAGTCTCTATGCAGATCCAGATCTCACTCAACAAATTCTCACTGTCCCATGCACTCACAATCTGAACATGGGATGCATGTTCAGAGGATTCCCCAGTTCTCAGAACCAAACACATAAGACACAGGAGTCCCTTGACAGGTGCAGGTTCAGACTATGAGGGCTCTTCGTATTTTGCAGTGAAATACTGTTCGAGACTTTGCACATTTACACTTAGACAGAATTTCAAATAAATAGGGACACTAACTTGCAGTTCTCCTTCCCACCATCCACCTGGGTTCTTTTTTCGGATCAAAATCAGCTGACCGGGAGCCAGGGTGAGTTGTTCAGGACCAGTAGCGATGTAGGAAGCAATAACCTGGGCAATTTCTGAAAAACAAGATCAAATGTTGCAGTGCACTGTTGAGTGCGGAGAAGGAATTCCTAAGACTACACAGCAGTTTCCCAGGATCGGAGAGCAACACCATGGGAATCAGCATACTGGCTGGTTCCTACTCTATGGCGCGCGCGGCGCCGCTCTGAATCCAGACACCTGGGTTTGGCCTTTCCACTCAGCTCAGCCTTCTTTGGGCTCCTCACTGTCTCATGACTCAGCAGCTCCCTGCCATGAAGTCCCATCCTGCCTGTTCTCTGCTTCCTGTCAAAGAGTCTCCCATAGTTACTACGGACCCTGATGAAGGGCCAGGTCCCTGTTCCTCCAGCTCTGTGAATCTGAGGATGCTTCCCTCTGCCTGGATACTAACAGGAGAAATTCCATTTTTCTCAGAAACCCACAGGAGCCTGGCTGCAGCTCACTTACACACGGCTTAGGATTGTCTGTCACCCTCACTCAACACAGTCAAATCAGCCATGGCTCATATTCTAGAGGCGACCCATGAGTTTCTGGTTTGAAATCATGGAACCATGAGCTTAACTTCTTTTTATTCCAAGTTACAGGAGGAACATAAGAGTTACGAGAATAAAAAATAGTAATTCAGTATAGAAATAAAAAATGTCAGTAGTTCTATAGCTTTCCTGAATCTTAAAGACTCTGGTGCCGCTGAGGCTGCAGCTTCCTGAACTCTGAAGCGATCCAGAGCAAACGGTTTACTCCTCTACACTTCCCCATCTCAGTGAGCCTGAAAGAGTAGAAAGGACAGAAAGGAAGGAAGGATGGCAAGAAAGGAGTGTGAAGGACAGAAAGACAGAAGGGAAGGGGGTGGGGAGGCCCCAAGTTCTGACATGTCCTACTGTCCTGCTGCATCCAGGGTGGGAATAAGATCCTGCCCCTTCAACAAGCCCCCATTACTTTGCCCTGAAGTCGGAGGCTGACAGGAGGGGCCTGCTTGGTACTTCAGAAAACCAGGCAGGCAAAGCTTGGTGCCCAGCTCACAGCTAGTCTGGCTCCAACCAAGAGCTTGAGCAGGGAATCTGTGGGGACGGGGCCACTGCTCTGGCATGCCGAGGACAAGTCCTGGATCCCAGGTTTCGGTTTGGAGACGGTCCCAATCAGCGTCCTATTTGGCTTCAGCTGCTGCTGCTCCTCAGAGGCCCTGGCATACGGGCCGGCAATCTGCCCTAGCATTCTGAAGAGCCCCTGTCCCTGAGCAGCTTGCTAGTTTCAGGGTAAAGTGAGGCCCACCTGAGCACTATCTGGACCCTCTGGAATGACAAATGTTGATTCAGATCCTGCCGTGTGCTGACTAAAATCCCCCTTCCCTGGCTACATGCACCCCACGGGAGCTGAGCACGCAGCCCCTCCAGCACACTAGTGCCCGTTCAGACCTATAATTTCCTAAGGATTTGACAGCAAAATAACACCAGCGACCTTGGCCAGGAAGCAGGGCCACACAATCCTGTCGTTTCATAGCTGCCTCCTTCTCCTTCATCCCACTGTTAATAGAGCATGTGGTTTTGCTTAAATAAACTAAAAATTTGGCTTCTGAGGCCCGACTATCATTTTGTACCTTCAGTGTTTGCCTGGGGAGAACCACCTGATTCTGAGTTAATGAAACCCATCATGGGACAATGTCTGCTGCCACGCTCATTGCCATTGCTGGGACCACTGGGGCTTCATGTGCCACAGGAACCGGCAAGGGCTTTCCAAACTCACTAAGATGATGCCCCAGAGCGGCTGACCTGCAGTCTGACGGCTCCCTACACATCAACTTCCCACATCCTGC
This sequence comes from Peromyscus attwateri, assembly GCA_902168425.1. Taxonomy (NCBI): domain Eukaryota; kingdom Metazoa; phylum Chordata; class Mammalia; order Rodentia; family Cricetidae; genus Peromyscus; species Peromyscus attwateri. The sequence continues at coordinate 7,517 of CABHPP010071857.1, read as the reverse complement.
CTGGGAAAGTCTCCGCTGCCCACATGTGCAGCGACAGCCGCACTTCACAGCCATGTCCACTTCACTAACAGGGAAGGGTCTACCCACGCACTGTCAGGGAAGACTCCTTTGCCTCGACTTTAGACTTCCGGCTGTAAAAAACAAAGGTTGGGAACACTATCAAGTACATTCATTCACACTGAAACGGGCATCGGGGGTGTAACTTACCGGGTTTTTTTCCTAAGCTCCCTGCTTTCCCAGCAGTTCCAGAGCCCTTAAAACAGAGCAGAAGGTCTCATTTGCATGCTGAAGAGTTGACCGCGCAACTTAAAAAAATGATTAATAATACAAACCCGCCAGAGCACCTAAATCCCTCATTTCATTCTTGGGAAACATGGAAAAACATCTGACAGTATATCGGGGTAACGGGTGGAAACAGGCACCCTCAAACAGGTGGCCTTTACTCTGTGAGAGAGCAAATGTGTGGTCCTGCAAGCCAGGAGGCTCAGGATCCGGCTACACGCGGCCCAGGCACATCCTGGATCTGGGCAAATCCAACGGAAGGCCCCATGACAGCAGGACTACCGTCCCCTCTCAGCTCGCTCTACCGCCTCCTGGCTAGTCAGCAAACAGTTCATAGTTAAAGCCCAGAGGCTACAACAGACACCTGAGTCTACCACCAAGATATCTCACTCTATATATTTACACTAGAATTTTCTTTAAGACGGAACCCGCATGGGGGGGGGGGTGGATTCCACCCTTCCCCCCCACTTCTCTCTATCCAGTTTCACACTGAGCACTGACATTTCTCTCTCTATGCTGGAAGCACAATCGTAAAGCAAACCAGGTTTTCTTCCAACTACTGAGTGTTCCAGAAACGCTCCGGGGTTGAATTCCTCCCGGACAGCCATGGAACTTTAACCAGCTGAGTCAGCCAACAGAGACCACGAGAGCCAGGACAGGGGCCAGAATGCAGTCTGTGTGACAAAGTGCTCTATTGTCAATTAATGCTCCCCCGTGAGTGCCTACCCTTGTAGTAAATTAAGCATTTCAATGGAAATAAAGTGAAGGGTTTAATAAACCGGGTCGGTCACTGTAAAGATGAAAATGTGCATTATGTCTACGAAGAACACAGTTTATCATTGCTGCTGTATTTCTAGTCACTGAAATCGAATGACCACTGAAGAGGAGCAGCTTGAAATACATTTTACTCTAATTAATGAGCTTTAATTAATGAGCACAATTATAAACTATCAATTTTCTTGCTATTTTTTTGGCTGAATATCAAATAAGAATAGCAGTGAAGAGAGACTGCAGCTACTTCCCGTACATGGGCCTGCAGTAACCCCACGGCCCACACAGAGGGAAGCAGCTGACACGGGGCGGCCACAGGTCAGGTGGCTCCAGTGGGCTCCCCCCGAGAAGCTGCAGGCCGCAGGGGACGGAAGGGCAGCTCCTCAGCCCCACGGGTCCAGCCTGGTGTCGCCACCAGAGCGTACTGTTTCCTTCTAAGTCTGTAGGAAGCTTTGCTCTCACAGTGAACTTTGTATTTTTATTGTCATTTGAATACACTTGATTTAAAAATCTTAACTGATAGTTATTCCATAGCCAGTAATTAAATAACTGAAGATGGTAGGAAGAAAACACCTCACAGGTCAGCTGGCCTTTTAAAGCCAGCACATGTTGTTCATGTTGAAGGGCTTCAGATGCTTTTAGATAGCAAGGTATAATTTATTAAAATATTGTGTTAGAAATAGCTTTTACATTTTCAGTATAACAGCTTATTTTGATTATGTTACTTAAATATGTATCAAAGCTATCTCTCTTTATATATATAGCACACACATACACACACATATATAAACACACACACACACACACAGAAAACTTAGGTGAAATTTCAATGAATAAAATTTTTAAAAAGTTTAGATGTAAACCAATGTTTTGGATTTTATCTGTTCCAAAAGGTGGCCTCACTTTAAGAGTTTTCGTGTCTGATGGCAGGAACTGAACCCCTGAAATGTCATCTGCATAATCTAAGGCCAACTTGCTGGCCCAGAGAAGGGTTGGACTTTCCCTTTCTAAGTCTACGGAGTCCAACAGGCCAGCTGTCTTACAAGGGAAACTGATTTCTTCCCAGCTTTTTTCTGCCAAGTTCTGTAAGGGTGGGCAGACTTACACAGACACCCAGACTTTAGCAAGCTGCTCTCAATACCACGGCAAACATAAATCTCCCCCGAAGAGCAGTAACTCAGATTTTTTTAAAGCACCTAGAGTCATTCCTGGGGTGAGAAGGTCAATGGCAAATGTACAGCAGCAAGTGACAAGGCCCATCTCACCACAGCCACTAGGGACCCAAGGGCCTACAGAGGAAGCCCATGTGCACTCTGTCTGGCAGGTAAGGGACAGTGAGCGCCTTGTCCACTCACTCACTGTCTCAATGACACAGCTCTACAGCTCCCTCCAGCTCTTCTCCCTGTGCCTAGGTGATGTGAGGGGAAAGGAAACAACTATGGATTTACTGTCCTTTAAAAAAAAAAAAAACAAAAAAAACTAAGGTTCACTCCTGTTGGCTTGTTTCTACGGGTCTGTTAAATGGCTATAATTATACCACGAAACTCCCTTAACTTGAACTTGGCCACTATAAAACCCTCCAATCCCAACCATTTCATTAAGTTTGCACCGACTCAAGACCACATCCTATGCAATCAGATATCTAAGGAGTCATTTTCGCCCTGTAAGGATAGTGGCAATGCCCCAAACATACCAACCTCTTAGAACTTAATGTCTTTATACTGTGAGGCAAAAAAAGAGATGTGAACCAGAACGCCTTCATTTACACAGGCAAAGAACCAATGGCCAAGAAGAACTAGTGAAGCCAGTGTTCTCAAAATCATAAATTGGTTACATGTAGGAATACCATCCACACTGAACACTGGAGAGAGATGAGAGCCCCCCAGTGCAGCCTCCACTTAACCTCAGAGTTCTGCACGGAGGAAGCCCGAGCTTGCCCCACAGTACCAAAGGACAGGGTCAGACACTTTGGTTACCACTGCAATCCAGAATTCAGCAAACCCAACACAGTGTTCCACTGGCAAACACCAACCCCCGCCAAGAGAACCACACACACATAGAGGGAGAGGAAACAGTTAATGTGGGTTTACCTCTGAATCTTTAAGCCTCACATAGTTAGAAGGGAAGACTCCGGACTTGTCGCCCACCGTTCCTGTCCACCAGTCACCATCTTTCTTGGTAACCAAAATCACATCCCCTTGCTGAAAGGTTAAATCTCCTTGCTCAGAACTCTCGTAAGTGTACATGGCAATAAATTCTGGAGAAATATTGAGATACGGAGAGAGCTTGATTGTTTAAAGACATCCCAGACAGCTTTGCAAAGGCAAGTTTATGATTCAGGAAGTCAGGGTGAGATCCATCCAAGAGACACTTGCCACAGGTCAAGACCCAGGGCCGGCCGGGCCATTCCTGGGTTCCATTCCTGGGTTCCACCTTCACCACTGCACAGAGAGATGCAGTGCATGCAGAGAGGGGCTGCTGTGGGGGTCCAGCCACGGGAACACAGAGCAAATGCTCCGCACATCTCCTGACCGAACATCAAGAACAATCTAGGGTTGATTTACATACATCACCTCTTTAAATGAAAACATGCTTCCACCTTCAGCTCTAGTTAACATTGAGTGAGTGTCTACTTTGTGCTATGTGCAGGGTAGGATGTGTTCACATGCAGGCTCTTGGTATGCAAATATCTGTATTTCAGTTTTGAGGGAGCATGTAGCAGTTTTAGAAGACTTTCAATACAGTTCATACTTTCTATCAATCAAAGGACACACCTTTCACTATTTAAGGGCCCGAGGGAACACCTGAGACATAGTACCGTGCATATAAACGGTAGCGGGCTGTTTAAGAGCCAAACAGTAGGCCTTTGGTTATGGCTGGACATCTGCTTGCCACTCAAGTTGCATAAGCAGGTACAGGGATTGATGACAAACACGTCTCCCCAGCCCAAGAAAATAACCAATCATTTCTAACAAGCTTATTAGAAATACTACTCATGTGATTTAGTCTCAAAGAGTAAAAGCTGGTATTCTCTAGTGACTCCAGTTGGAGAGGTGCACATTCCACAGGAACATCTCCCTTAACTCTAAGTAGAAGTCTGCTTTACTTTGCTTTGACCCCAAGGCTCAGAACAAAGTCATAGTCAAGATCACTGGACACAAAATCCCAGACGTTAATACAGAATATTTACAGGAGGAGGCATATGTTTCTTATTTCTAAGTTTTATCCACTTTGTCCTAGGCCTTTATACATTTTTAAAAAGTAATAAAAACCAAGCCTTTCAGAAGGCTTACTCTCAGGACAAACTGTATTGTTACATTGTAACGTGTCTTACATGAGGCTCTCAGGACAGACTCTATTGTTACATTGTAACATGTCTTACACGAGCTAATACCTTTTCAGAGCAGAGCGTAAGGCTGGCTAGCAACTAGAACTTCGCATAGAGATCTCCTTGGACAATCTGACATTTACTTTGTATGTGGCTCATGTGTGGAGATCAGATGACAAGGTGCAGGAGTCAGTTTTCCCGTCCACCATTAGGGTTTCGGTTTGGGAATCACAGTCAGGCTGTCTACCAGGCATGGCTGCAAGCGGCTCCTCCCCGGGCTAACATGAGGAGCTTTGTCCTAATGAAAACTGAAATAAGTATACGGAACCAAAGGCTCAAGTCTGAGCTAAATGGACATCCCTAACCACAAGGGGTCTCCCTCAAATGCAGGTGACTAGGGACCTGTGCTGAAGCCAGCACTGACTGCTAGACCCACAGCTGACACAGGTCATCCAAATGTCCTTGGGAAAACAAGACCCTGTCTCTGGTCCTCCATGCTGGTAACAGGAAGCTCCACAGTTAAAACTGAGAAACAGTACCACACCCATGGACATGCAGGCTCTAGCAGGCCATCTCCTTTCACTCTCGTCATTATTTGATTTCTCAGTGTTCTGGACACTGACTGCTCATGTCTGCTCCCTTTTACCACGCATCCCCACCCGGCCATTTCTGACAGGAGTCTTGGCATTCTACACATTTCCTGGATTATTCAATATATAAACCACCTTCTTTAAATCCATTTAAAATGTTGGAGTATCCATCAAAACGTTTAGGAAACTCAGAAATGGGACCGCCAGCTGAGCGCAGTATTGCAAAACATAAGGGGCCTGCAAGGACTGAGAGGTTCCTCATGCCTCGCCCCACCCTGCACAAGGTTGTGGGAAAGCCAGACTCCATGAGAGAATTCAGAGGGCTCCCTGCAGGCTCCCCTTTCAGGAGACACTTAAGAGAGGGGCACAGGCCAGTCCCAAGCCACTACTTCGATCTATCCAAATGGATACTCTATTTAAGACTACTTTATAGTTTAAATTAGATGATGTTTAATGTATTATTAATAAGGGGCTCATTAATCTGTAAATAGCCTTTCTCAGAATTTCTAATGCCAATATCTTCCTACAAGCTCTCCTTGTGTGAGACCAGCAATCTTTCCTGGCTTTTCTAATGCCCAACTCATTTCAAAACAGACAGCTACCACCTAAGAACGGCCTCTGCCTCTATTCTGCTGCCTGACGTTCAGAGTGAGTGTGGGTCAGCTGTGACCTATTATTAAGACCTCAAGTGTGGCCGTCTCTGTGCGTGTTCCTTCCACACTGCCGTCCCATGAGAACAATCATGCTCTAAGGGGTTCTCCCAGGCAGCAAGGACACGAGGCCAAGCAGGCAGGAGCAGACATTTATGGCCTTCATTCTAAAAGCTTTACACATTTTATCTCATAATCCTTGTAACAAGTTCCTTGGAAAAGGGTGGTTATTATGCCCACTTCACAGATGAGGTTGAGGCATGGCTGAAATCATGTAATTACGATGAGAGAGCCAGAATATGAATTCTCCCTCTCTAGGGAGACCTGTTGACACATAAGACACTGACGTTTTTGCTGTTGTTGTTTTGGGGAAAAGGTAAAATCTGTTTTTAATTAGACTGAAGGCATATTACATTGAAAAAGAGATTTTTGCCTTGTTCTAATAGTGCTAAAATAATTAAGAAAATGTGAATGTGTAAAGATGATTATTCTAATAGAGTTCACATAATAATAAACATATATCCATATGAAAATAAATAGTAATAGTTATGTGGAAAATGTTGGAATTTTTTTAGCAGTGATGAGGTTTTATAACTATGCCTATAACTATACAACAATTATTTTAAAAGTCTTCTGAAGAACGGACTACTGTTCCTGGGAGTCAGAACTGGCATTGATTCTTCATTTGTGTTGCCTCTGCTGAAGCAATTATTCCAAGAACTCGACTTTCCATTGGCAAAGTTTCTAAGGAACGCAACAATTTTACTGTAGTGCAGGAAGAACGCTCTGTCACCACATAATGTATTCCAGACACCTGTGAAAAATCGCCACACACCTCCGTTGACAGCTGTAACTACAGTGTCTGCTCACGGCCATGCAGAGGCTTAACTCAGGCGGCCTGGTCGGCCAGCACCCGGTAATAAAGAATGGAAAAGACTAGAGAGGCCTCAATTATGTACATTTGGGTCATTTTTAAAACGTTTAAATAATACCCCCTTCCACAGCCTGGCATATAATCCAGGACTATGTCATATAACAAAGATCAGAGGAGAAAAAGCAGCAATTATTTGTGTAATAAATACTGAAAATGAGTATTTCAGGCCTAAATAATCTAGGTTGGTCACTCACACAGAGCACAGAGAAGCGATCTTCTGCCTCAGCAGGGGTGTCCTCATGACACTCATGGTGTTCTGAATGTTCCCCTGGACTGTGCAGTCAGTCTTAAGGCAATACAATTGTCCATGTAAGTCAGACAGGAGGGCTACACAGAGACGCGAGGCCATGACTGACTTATGCTTGGAACGGGATCCTTAGTGAATGCAGTGGGCTTCTCTCTGCCAGGAGAGTCATTTGAGACTCCAGCTCTGGATGGCCAGCGCCTCTAGCACTATTCTGAAAGGACTTCGGAAAGTAGTTTATGTAAAGAGTTCAGCCTCTGCTTTACCTCAGGAGGTGGAACAGAAACATACGGCCTATTTAAGTGTGAGTCCAGTCACTGTGATCATTTACAGTCTGCACTGAATAATGTGCTCAGCCTCCTCAAGAGCTCAACGCACCCCGGTCCTCACCTTCTCCAGGAGCGGCTGGCTTGGCTGCCGGAGAAGCCACTCTCTTTAGGGTAGCAGGACTTTCAGAAGGGCCAGGATCGATGCTATACGAAGGGAAGAAGAGAGCAGTTTAACTCTCACCTGAGAATGCCAAATGACACTTTGATACTTTCTCTTTGAAAGCTAAAAACAAAAAAACAAGACCAAAAACCAAAAACCAAAACAACAACAAAAAAACCACAGCTGTAGCAGTCACCAGAGCTGGGTTAAGGCACAGTGAGGGTGCCAGAGGCATGAACGACCAAGCTCACACCAATGCTTCCCCCATTCACTACACAGGACACACAAG